>CAUYSK010071453.1:0-10928 GCA_963575035.1 Avahi laniger | reverse complement strand
GGTCTGCTTTTTTGGGGAAAAATAGCCTTGACCTTTTAAAAGGTGAAGAAGCATGTTATAAATACTCAGGGGGCTGAGGCAGGAGGACCACTTGAGCCAGAGAGTTCAAGTCCAGCCTGGGCAACATAGCAAGACCCCCATCTCTAAAAAAAAATAAATGAATAAAAATAACATTAAAGGCTGATTTGATTTTGCTAAAATTAGGTGTGCACGTGTATGTATATGCATGTATGCAAAGGAGATATGTGAAAGAAAAGTCATAATTGTTGAGATTTTTATGGTGATTTTTATTTATTTATGTTTTTATATTGTTTAAAATTTTTTACTCTGTATCTAGTATTTTAGGACTCAGAAAATACTATAAAGTTGTTCTCATTTTTTTAATAATAAAAAGTGCTCCAAACTCCCAACTCACTTCCTTTCCCTCCCCGCCAGATAAAACTCTTTATCTTAGTGTGTAGCTTATCTCAACTAGGTGTAGAAGGAAGCTAAACTTATTAAATTAATTTGTGCCCATTTGTGAGTGATTGGCATCTACATTATTTTTGAAAACATATTTGTGTTCTTAAAACATAAATGAATCTCTAAATGATGGTGTTCAAAGTGGAAGAAGGATGAAGTACAATAATTTGGACAGCGTGAGTTAAAGTAATTTCAGACAAGAATATGACCCTATAGCATTAACCCTGACTGGGAATACATGTCCCTCAGGGTCAACTTCCAGAAGCTCTGCCCATTTATGCCACATTTTCTAGTCCTGGTATAGATGGATACTTTTTGCACACAGAAGTTATTTTTTGTTTTGTTTTCTTAACATGGTCATACTTATTTATTTTTTCACTTCTAACTTAGAATGTCCTTTTTTCTCTAGAGATTTGTTAAACATTCTATTCTCTTCTAGTTTTTCCATATTTTGACAGCCATAGATTTATCTTTAATTCAGGTGGAATTTATTTTGATTAGTGTGAGATGAGAATCTAAACCGATTTTATTCCAAATTATTATATTTCTCAAATCATTAATTAAATCACCGTCTTTTACTTGTAGTATCTTTTTATTAGATATTAATTTATCACACCTAAATAAGCTCTTTATTCTGTTTATATGTATATATATATATTTTTTTTTTTTTTGAGACAGAGTCTCACTTTGTTGCCCTGGCTAGAGTGAGTGCCATGGCATCAGCCTAGCTCACAGCAACCTCAGACTCCTGGGCTCAAGCAATCTTACTGCCTCAGCCTCCCAACTAGCTGGGACTACAGGAATGCACCACCATGCCCAGCTAATTTTTTCTGTATATTTTTAGCTGTCCAATTAATTTCTTTCTATTTTTGGTAGAGACGGGGTCTCGCTCTTGCTCAGGCTGGTCTCGAACTCCTGAGCTCAAACAATCTGTCCGCCTCGGCCTCCCAGAGTGCTAGGATTACAGGCGTGAGCCACCATGCCCGGCCTATTCTGTTATATTGATGTGAGGATTTTTGCACCAGTACTTGGACTTATCGTAGTTCTATAATATTTTAATGCTGTTAGTATCGGTCATTACCTTTTCTTTCAAAATTTCAATATGCTACTTTTCCCTTTTTATGTTTCCTGTAAGTTTTAGCATTGTTTTGTCAAGTGCCTTAAAAATCTTATTGTACTTTTAATTTGTATAACATTAAGCTTAAAAATTAACTTGAAGCTCTCCACTTTGTACCAACAAATTCTTTTCAGTCTTCTAAGTATTTTCCATAGAGGCTCTCTGTCGGCAGTAGCAGCAATGGATATACATTATATGTGATAACTCAGGGGTTTATAAGTCAGGGATTGTTTGTATTCAAGTGTTAGAAAGCAGTCATTTAGGGCTTTTGACTATTAAGCACAATATGTAATACAGGTTTTGTGGGGTTTTTGGCTGGTGTTTTGTTTTGTTTTGTTTTGAGACAGGGTCTCACTCTGTTGCCTGGACTAGAGTGCCGTGGCATCGGCCTAGCTCACAGCAACCTCAAACTCCTGGGCTCAAGTGATCCTCCTGCCTCAGCCTCCTGTGTTGTTGTCTTTTGTTGTCTTATTATTTCAGTCTGCTATTCTGACAGCTACTAATTGTTGGGTTGTCCAGGACTAATATATCTTACATCTTCTCCTTATTCTTATAATTGGCTTATTATATTACACTGAAGACCTCTTCAAGTTTTCTTTTTTGAAACTCTAGAGTGGAGAGTAATGTCTGTCTTTCAAGGATTTTGTAAGATTCAATTTTATAAAACATTCCAAACTCTAGAATGGATTATTACATTAACTAACTGTATGATCTCAGGAAAGTCATTTGAAGTCTCTGATTAGGTTTTCTTATCTGTAAAATGGGCATAATAATACACACATTGGGTAATAATGTAAAGGCACCTATAAACTGCCTCTTCGTAATCACTGAAGAAATGAGTGCCTTTCCATCTCTTCTTTCCCTTTATTTATCTGTTGATACCTATTTTGTTAGTCCTTCTACCTTTGGTTCTGTAATCACCTTTCCTAAGGGAGTTCCTAAATTTCTCCCATAGCTCAGTACTTAAGACCAAATGGTGAAAGAATATAAATATAGCAAATAATTTTGTGAGCAATCTAGTATTTAATTAATTGACACTAAGTTAATCACAAATCATTTTAATAGTAGCAAATTAAACTAAGCCCGTGTTTATACCTTTTCCTTAGGAAAATAAGTGGGTTTAGAAAATTTCCATTTTCTAAGTTATTAACGATTAATATAGGGCAGTGATTTGGGTGTTGACCTTAAGGGCTTATGTATAGAGTGTCTATTAGTACCAAGTGGTAATTGTAAGTGTAAATGCTGATTGTGTCACCTTAGAGCCAAAATCATTGATTAAACAGGCATGTTCAGCATTAAAGTGTGTGTGTTTAATTAAAATTGATTTTGGAAGAATTCCCCAACTAGTGTTCCTTTTGCTCAACATTATTTTTTTATTATGAAAACGAAGTAAAATTGAGGTATATGTTGAGAAGTATCTAATTTTGTTTTTTCTCTCTAAGGCCTGATAACTTATATATCTACTTCATGTCTTAATTTCATTTTAAGCTCGGAAAGGCTTACTAGTGTTCATTATTCAGAAGTTGGAAGTTTATCTGAAGAAGATCCTAAATGTTGTAGGAGTACTCAGAGCCCTGAGTATGGAGAAGGATGTGGAAAACATATTTTAGAAAAATAATTCTTTGCTCTGCATCACATTTTTTTATGATAAAATGATATTTTATGTGCTAATTGTGTCATCTACTATGTTCCGTGAGGGCTTTCATTAGAGCAGGGAAAGCATTATGTGTTTAGTGTTAGTCTATTCAAAGAAAGAAAGACAATTTCTTGTATATCTGAACGTTTCCACTTCATTCACCTAAGAATTCTCTTCAGTAATTGTAAAGTAGAAATATCATTTTCAAATTTTAAAAAAGAGAAAGAGAAGAGGGATAAGAAAAGGAAAACAGAATTTTAAAAATTAAGTTGATTTCCAGTCACAGACCTGATTTCTTGCACTAACAGTTTCAATACTATATTTATTGATGTACATAGTATAATTGGTATTTTACAGGCAACAACCATACATCTGTTCTGATAGGCAGAAACTACTTTTAAATAATAAAGGAACTCCTTTCTGACAGAAATACTCTCTGCCTTTGAAGGCTAAGTAGAAATATGCAACATAATATTTGTATCAGCCTATCATTTACATTAAGACCTATCTGATTATAGCTTATAAAAGCTGTTCTTTTTGGTAAATACTTCAGTTGGATGGACTAGGCTAGTTTTTCTTTTTCTTTTTTCAGATTGTCCCTAAAATATTTCCAGCTCACTCACAGGTTAATAATCATACAATGATGTCAGCCAAACCAAGCGCTGACAAGGAAATGGGAGCCTTGTTCAGGAGAAAGATGAGTAAATATCCCAAGAGAGGAATCCAACAACAAGCAGTCATTTTTCATAAAGAGAAAAATCACTAAACTAAAGAAAAGAGGTTTAAAAAAAATAAGTTTAACTGAAACTTGGACAATCTAAAAAGATGTGCAGATAGAAAGATTCTAATAAATGAGGCATTGGGGACATCGCCAGCTGCGTGTTCCACTTGCCACAGGAGTTTGCCTTTGGGCAGATGCAACTCCCAAAGGTGTTTTCTCCCCAGTTTGAGAAAAAAAAGTGAAAAAGTTACAGTCTTGATCTGATAGACACACCTCTAGCCAGAGTGGTGTTCCTGAGTTAGTCACACTGTTGGTGGCAATAATACTAGAATAAAACAAAATGTAATGTGTGCTGATTTTTAGCTACCATGTCAATATGCTTAAAAAAATAATTTGTGGTTTTGTGTGTCTGAGTACACAGTAACCGCACACCAGTTTCATAACTTTCTTACTAATAAAAGACTCCTAGTTTTATAGTCTTTGGGGCTTCGATATGAACTAACTTTCCAAATTAAAACTGGATCCAGGTACTTTTTCTCTTTAACAGATTGGGATCCATTAAAACCCAGCACAAGCAAATCCTGTAAAAAGTGTGTATTGTTTCAATAGCTGGAAAGTGGAGCAGCTCTACCCATCACTCACTGGAGCTGTGGTTTACCCCAGTAGAGTCATCTTTTTAGCAGGGTTCCTGTGGGAGACCTGTTTATGAAAGTGGCATTTGTGATTCAGACTTCAGCTTCCCATGCCAGCTTCGGAAAGTCAAACAGATGTTTCCTCGTTTACTGCAGCATAGCTCATCACTTATCCCAAGAGGAAAATCAGAAGAGGCTGGGGACAAGCTCTATCCTGTCATCCACAACCGCAAGAAAATGGAGATAGAGGACCTGTGTGTGTGTGTGTGTGTGTGTGTTGTAGATTTGATGAAATATAAGTTTAAATTTTGCTTTATTTAAAGATAGAACGATTCATCTTTAGAAAATTTTATCCTCCACCTAAATTTCTTTTCTTTTTTTTTTTTACTCCCTTTTCTCTCCCCCTTTCCTGGCAAAGTTCAGTATCTTTATGGGTCTCTTTGGAGTACAAATCTTTGTGCTTTTCAGTTTTCCTTTGGATTAATAGGTTGTTTGAGAGCAAAGCTTAGCTCCTGATTTGTTTTGCAAGAATAATAAGACCAAAGTTATTTTTTATTCACACATCAAAACACATGCTTTCCAAAAAAAACAAATAAAATGTATTTTGAATTTCATACACCACAGTAATGTGGCCTTGGGAATTATGCTCATTAAATGGATTATAAAGAACAGGGTAGCATATAGTGGGAAATGATTTTACATTAAGCCTGAACTAACATTAGGTAGAACATAGTAAGACTTTTTTATTTCTGATCTATATATTTTTAAAAATATATTATTGCAGGTTTTCAAGCCAGAAACCAAATGCTTTAGAAAATACAAAAAAAAATCCATTTTAAGCATTCCCATGTTTTTGTTTTGAACATATATTAGAGGTAATCTTGCCTAATTGTAGTCCAGAGTCAGATTTTTAAGTTGGATTTTCTTTGAAAAATTATCTGATGTCTCTTTGCTTGGAATGAATTCCTTTAGCCCCGGGCCCTAGAACAGTGGAAGGATTGCGGCTGGTTTAGAAGGTTCTCTGCGGATGCTCGTCTCTATCTCTCCCTTTCAGACACTCTCGTTTGCTGTCCTCTCTTGCTCTGTGCAAACGCAGAGTGGTGTCTGTGTTTCAGGAAAAGAATGTGTGTTAAAAGAACTAATGGTCCGACTGTCCATCAGACTGGGCAGCAATAGAGGTCATCTGGCGGTCAAAACCAAATAATTTCAGCCTGTTCCTAAAGCCCCTGAAGCTGTTGACTTGATGACTGGAGTTCACTGCCTCTTGTTGCTTCTGTAGCCTCTGAAACCTGGGAGTTTTATTTTTGGAGACAAGAACAGACATATTTTCTCCCTAGCAACTGTGTGTGCACAGTGCCCACCATTCAGTGTTTGCTCAGGTTAGCTTGGCTAAAGCATACAGTCAGTGCTGCCTCTTGATACACGTCTGCCCTGAATAGACAATTGACCAGATTCTAAACCTAGACACTTCCAAAATATTGGAAGAGTCTGAATATTTGTGCTTGTTTAAAGCTCATTGTTATACAGAAAATTTAAATATTTAAAAATAGAAAATATTTTCTCTGTTTTTACAAAGAAACTCAATGTTCTTAATGCAAAACTTTCTGCAGGCATACATTTTAAGGTGACTTCCAAGTTTCTACGTTCATGTGAAACAGATGGGAATGGAAGTGGCTTTGAAGAGCTGACAACTCCATTAAAAATGTTTTAAAATCCATAATCCATAAATCTGAACCACATATTGGTTATATTCATAGCCCTTTCAGTATTTCTTGTACCCTATTTGTGAATACCACCACCTGCTGGTAGTTAATGACAAGTTCTTACTTTGTTTGCTGAAGAATCAATCTAAAACTCAGTATTAAATAAAATGTAAATGTTTTTAAACAGGTAAAATTTTGAAGTGAAAATCTATTTACTGTGTTAGTTTGAAACATCCTACCCACAATTAATTTTTCAAAACTTTTTAAAGGGCATTTGAAAAAAAATTGCACATGAAGTACTGTTTTGAAATGAAAGCTATTCTTAAATTATATCATTTCTTGATTATCTTTTAGCTTTAACTTCTGTTTCTTACCCACAACATTTCAAAGCGATACTGGAAGCATTCGAATCATCAAGTTTGAGTTTCATTTCTTCTACTTTTTTGTCTGTCTGCTTTATAAAAGTGTATGTGCGTGCGTGCACAAAGAAATATCTAAATATGGAAAAGAAGAAGGGGCAGAAAAGCATGGAAAATCCACAGGCTGAATAATTAAGTGTTGACTTCTAAAGATTATGTCTGTGATTGAGGGATTTACCACTCTTATTTTGGCATTGACTCATAAAACATATGTTCACAAAATCTGTTTTATGGGCTCTTTAACAGGGTAAGAAATTTTAAATGTACAATAGAATAGGAAAATCAAATCCTGATGCAGTGAGATTACAATAAACATTTTTTCTTTTAATTGTTCAAGTCTTTACTCATCAAACAGAAATATACTATAATACTTTATAATAAAATATAATGTCACTATTGCCCAATACAGAGAATGACAAAATTTTATAGATTAAGATAATCCAGAACTGCAGCTTTCTAACGAAAAAAATGTGTGATGTCCTGTTTTTATTCTGAAGCCGTGCTCTTAGAGTTTTTTGTCTTTCTTAAAAATGCATCCTGGTCCAATTTTAATGTATACTTTTAGCCAGGTCACTTTTATTATCTCTTGGTTACCTAGTAAGACTCTTGAAATGTACTGGTTTGAAGCCAAACTCAGACAATGATTCTTTCATCTTAAAGATGCTCTTCTAACCACCTGACTAGGGGCCTCCTGCAGGTGCACGGTTCTCTCTGACTCTTCAATGTGAGAGACTCTGAGACCTCAGGTAGCCCTCCGTCTTCTTTGTAGGCAGCCACACTCCTAATATTTTTAGATGTTTGCAGCATTCGTGTCTCAGTACGTTCAGTATGTCAGGCAATTAGAAGATGCAGATCTTTGGCAGCAAGAAATGAAGCCTCACTGAAACTTGCTTGTACTTACATAGCCTGGTGCTGAGTTTTATGCGCTATCTGGAGAAGAATAAAATTGATCCAACGCCTTTCCGAGAGGAAGAATGACTTCCAGAGATTTTTTTCCTCTCTCAGGGGAGCTTTTACAGAACTTTCTCAATATTCTTTCATTGTGTGTGTGGTTTTTTTCCCTACCATAAAACAAAAGTAACCTCTAATGCCATTCCAGAGAAACACCAGGGGTAGAGAAGAACCACACCAAATCTCTTTTGATGAGTGAAACCTAAGTAACAAACTATTAATTCAGCCTAAGAAATTTCTCTCTTAGTTTGAGAATTCTGGGTTCAGGATGATCGTTGCTTTTGGAGTTTTAGGATTTTCCCCTGACATCTCTGATCACTGCTACCAGGCCTGAATTATTCCCCCTGCTGCTTACATTTAAAAGGTCACCAGGACAATGACTAGGTTTTCTGCAGGCTCCTCCCTTCACACAGTCTATGAGCACATCCTCCATCAGAAGCTTCAGCTGTAAAACGCCCCCTACTGTTTCCAAGAGGCCACTACACTAATGATTTTCAGGCCTATACTAGCAACGAGACCGACCCTGTACCTCCCAAGGACTCTTCTGTATATAAGGAGAAGGTAACGATTGGTGTCACATTTCTTCTTAAGGCTTTATAAGGCTCTATTCAAGTGAGCCACGGACATGCCACTTTTCTCTTGGTCAGCAAACCATAAAATTCTTACTGTTTTGCAGCATTAAAACATGTCATATTTTGAGAGTTTTAACTAATCCTTTCAACTAATTCAGATAAGCACACATAAAGCATTCTCTCCTTGGAGGGCATGACACCAAAAATTTTCCAAAAATTATCAAGGAATGACCCATGCCCTCCTGGGACTTGCAGACATGTGAGTCATTCAGACTCAGACACAGGTATGATAATTCTAATACTAAAATTTGATAATTGCTATAATAAAAGTTTTTTAAAAAAAATACTGTACGAGAAGGAGAGATTAATTTCACATCAGGGATTCTGAAAGGCATTTTGGAGTAGCTGGATTTTGAATTGAATCTTAAAAGATGAATAGAAGAAGAATGTTCCAGACAGGCGAACGGTAGGACTGAGACTGTGACATTTGTTTTTACCAGGTTTCTTGCATCCCTCGACTACTTGGTTGCCATTGTTGTTAACTGTGTGGTTAACCAATTAAGGCAAGAAGAGCTGGTTTGAGATAATCATCGTGTGAAAGAGCTTTGATCTGGACACTTACCTTCCTTTTTTTTCAAATAGTGATTCTGATATGAATAACATCGACTTCCTTGTTTTCCTCTTACAATCCATTTACCTGTTTCTTTCCGTCTATATTCACACACACGCCTCCAGAGTTTGTTCTTGGGCACTTTCCAGTTTCTAATATGATGTCTGCAAGTCAAATCAATTACAGTAAATTGATAATACAACTTAATGACCCTGCTTGTATTTGCAGGTAAACTTGAGAACAGAATGAATCTAACTGCCAACTCATTAACCTTGCAAGACAATTCAGGTGGTTTCATTCTAATGTTTCTCATGTTTGTTTAGAGTTGAGCACACTTTAAATATATCTACATTGGTTAATAGCCTCTTGTACACAGTTTTTTGATGAACTCAATTGATATTCTTCATTAAAGACCACATCCTAATGAACTCATTTGCCTTCCTCTTGAATTTACATTCAAACAAGAGATTTCTTAATGAGTTCTTAAAATGCTAACTTACTAGTTTTAAATTTATGTGTTTCATGCTGCCAGCCTTGGAATTTCTTGTCCACCTCAAATTCCTAATTCCTACTTTTAGATTTGTAGACAACAATTGTCCAGCCCTTCTCTCTTTCCCTTTTTTCCTAATCCATGCTACTCACTTTCCATGCTATAGATGTCTTCATTAAGGGATTGGTGGGATTTTGGTGTCTAAAGACAAATATTTTATTAGCTCTTAATGGTGGTCTGCTATGGAAGGTTACATTTCAGGACATTATTTATTTTAGTATGTTTGTAACTTGTTTTTAAGGAGGTTTTTTTCCCTCCTTTTACATTTCCAACTGAGAAAAATCATCCAGAAATGTCTCCACTGCCACCTACTTGCAGTTTGGAAATTTACATGCACCTGGCTTTTCAAATAAAGCTGATATTTTTTTCCTACCAAGACAAAATTACTGTCGACAATACTGTAGGTGGCATTGTGGATTCTTCTCATGTTTTTAAAGGCGTGGGTTTTGCAAAATTGCTAGGAAAACACCTACATTATAGGATTTTTACTAACATTCATGGAAATGGCTTTTTCTGTAAATGTGGTATGTCTTCACCTATGATAATTGTATTGCTGCAAATTATATAGGTAACAGTCTAAGTGAAAATACCATTCCTAAATGCTTTATTCAGATTTATATTAGGATTACGTTTCTATAGTCATAATCCTTAATAACTTCTTATAAAGCACATTATATAATGCATTCGTGATTATGCTATGAAAAGCTGTTACCTAGCACATTGTAAAAGGCAGACATTTTAAAAAACAATGTATGTTCCTATTTAATACAGAGAGATGAATTATCAGACACCGTGTGTACTTGTAATTTCATAAATAATAATAAGGTATGCGTAAATGGCTCTTTAATGCCTAATGTTATTATGTGGAGAGGAAAGTGAACTATTCTAATATAATAATAGATATGAGAATTTTGAGTTATTTTTTTCTTCTCATCATAACAGTGACCACTCTTTGCCTAATGATTTCATTTTATTGCAAATCCTCTGGTTGGAAGCTTAAAGATTTGACATCGTTATGTGCTTTTTTAATATAGGTTATGCTACATTTTATTCAGCCTACTAAAAGTATATTGCCTTAACATGTTTACCTGGAAATCCTAGCTTGAGTCATTTTTGTAGCATGCTCTGTAGAGTCTCCCATTTTAAAAAATTGTGGACATTTAAGCGTCTTCTTAAAATTTTAATTATTCCCCAAACCTCATCTATCTCATTTTTCTCAGTATTCGTATAATATAACTATGCTCAATTTTTTTTCTATTTATTCTTTTTCTTTTTATTTATTTATATATTTTTTTAATTTTTTTTTTATTATTCCAAGGTATTGTGAAGGTACAAACATTCTAGTTACACTTTATGTCTTTGCCTCACCCAAATGCAGGTTAAAGGTGTGCCCTTCCCTCCCTTTAGTGCTCCCCGTGTCCTTAAGTTGTAGATTTGCCCCCCCATCCCCCAAATCCCTGGAGAGTATTTCTGCCATGTGATCACCCTAGTGTTGATCAGTTAGTACCAATTTGATGGCGAGTACAAATGGATCCCGTTCTTCTGCTCTTGTGGT
>CAUYSK010071447.1:0-27786 GCA_963575035.1 Avahi laniger | reverse complement strand
CCTCAAACTCCTGGGCTCAAGCGATCCTCCTGCCTCAGCCTCCTGAGTAGCTGGGACTACAGGCATGCGCCACCATGCCCGGCTAATTTTTTCTATATATTTTTAGTTGTCTGATTAATTTCTTTCTATTTTTTTAGTAGAAATGGGGTCTCACTCTTGCTCAGGCTGGTTTCAAACTCCTGAGCTCAAACGATCCGCCCGCCTCGGCCTCCCAGAGTGCCAGGATTACAGGCGTGAGCCACCAAGCCCGGCCTCTCATAATTGTTAAAAGTTTTTATATTTTCTTTTTGTTCAGGATTCAAGTGATGAACAACAATTATTTAAATTATCGGTTCCCTTTCATATTTTTCCTTTTTAATTTTTTTAAATAGACTTTGTTTTTTATGGCTGTTTTAGGTTCACAGCAAAATTGAGCAAAAGGTACAGAGATTTCCCATATACCCCCTGCTCCATACATGCATGGTCTCCCCAGAAGACTGTACATTTGTTACAGTGGATGAACCTACATTGATGTATCATCACCCAAACTGCATAGTTTACATTAGGATTCACTTTTGGTGTTATACATTCTACGAGTTTGGACAAATGCATAATGATGTCTCCGCAATTGTAGTGTCACACTGGATAGCTTCAATGCCCTAAAACTTCTCTGTGCTCTGCCTATTCATTCTGTCCTCCCCCAACTCCTAGCAACTGCTATCTACATAGTTTTGTCTTTTTTAGGATGTCACATAATTGAAAACATATGGTATGTAGCCTTTTCAGATTGGCTTCTTTCACTTAGTATAAATAAGATGCATTTAAGATTTTCTCAGGGGCAAAAAAAAAAAAAAAAAAAAAGATTTATCCATGTGTTTTACTAACTTTGTATAGCATTTCTTTTTAGCCCTGAATAATACTCTATTATTTGGATGTACCACAGTTTATCTACTCACTTACTGAAGGACATCTTGATATTTTGATTGCTTACAAGTTTTGGCAATTATGAATAAAACTCTTATATTCATGAGCAGGTTTCATGTAAACATAAGTTTTCAACTTCTTTGTGTAAATAACAAGGAGTGTGATTGCTGGATCATATGGTAATATTAATAGCATGTTTAGCTTTGTAGGAAACCACCAAAATGTCTTTCAAAGTGGCTGTACCATTTTGCATTCTGATCAGCAATGAATGGGAATTCCTGTTGTCCCACGTCATTGCTGGCATTTGGTGTTGTCAGTAGTCTGGATTTTGGCCCTTCTAATAGGTGTGTAGTGATATTTCATTGTTGTTTTCATTTGCATTTCCCTGATGACTACCAGGGAGAATACCTTTTCATACGCTTATTTGTTTTCTATATATCTTCTCTGTTGAGGTATCTGTTAAGGTCTTTGGCCCATTTTTTAATTGAGTTGTTTGTTTTCTTATTGTTGAGTTTTAAGAGTTCTTTGTATATTTTCAATAATGGTCCTTCATCAGATATATCTTTGGCAAATATTTTCTTCCAGTCTGATGCTTGTTTTTCATTCTCTTGACAGTGTCTTTTGCAGAGCACAGATTTTTTATTTTAATGAAGTCCAGCTTGTTAATTCTTTCTTTCATGGATAATGCCTTTGATGTTGTATTTTAAAAATCATCCCCTAAACCCAAGGTCATCTTGATTTTCCCTTGTTATCTTCCAGAATAATTCTTAGTTTTTGCATCTACATTTAGGTGTGTTATCCATTTTGAGTTAATTTTTGTGAAGGACTTAAGGTCTGAGTCCAGGTTCATTTTTTCACAGGTGGCTGTGTAGTTGTTTCAGCACCATTTGTTGAATAGATTATCTTTTCTCCATTGTATTGCTTTTGCTCTTTTATCAAAGATTAGTTGACTATATTTAATTTCTTAGATCAGTTAGGCTCTGAAAAAGCCCTAGCATATTAGGCTTTGGTTAAATAATTTCTACTGAGTGCAGACCTTGCTGAGGAGGACAGACTGCTCTGGTATATTTCATCACGGTCCCTTTTGAGATTATTGCTTCTTAACTCGAAATTCACCCTTCATTGCCCTGCTTGTGATATTGGAAATGAACCTTATAAGCCTTTTTCTTTTGCTAGTAGAGTGTGGTAGAGTAACACTACAGGAGAAAGGAGCTTCTTCTCAGGGTTTGGGTGCACCTATTCTCCACTTACTACTGCAGTGTGTGACACACATGGCGTTTACCTTTGAGTGTGCCAGTACTAGTCTGTATTTCCCTCTCTGCTTGCCTTGGTCTAGTGATTGTGGACCAGCTCTGACCCAGGGCAACCCTGCCAATTTCTTCCCTACCCAGTAGGCTGTAACCACACCTTCACCAATGAGGTCTGAATCCCAGCTTTGAGGAAGGGGTCCTTTTTCAAGTTTATTTCTTCCTTTGGTATTCTTTCTCAGCTCTATGGTACTCTTTAACGTTCACTTTCATTTCTTTTTAGTAGTTAATTTCCTGTAAATAGTTAATATTTTTTTCTCATACCATAGCTATTCAAATTACTTTGTGATTTCTTTCCCCTGATTTATATAATCAAGATATTTATATGATACATCTTTATCAAGAATAAAATCATTAGGATGACAAAAAAAGAGAAAGTTCAATTGGGATATATAAAGGCTTATGCAGCTAATAATATTAACATATGGTAATGTCTCATGTCTTCCACTCCTATCTTTTACAAATTTTTTCTAAGAATGATATACAAGATTAGAAGCAGGGTGTTTGGGCCTATGTTGATATTTTCTGAATTGAAATTTATTCGAGAGTAGGAAAGTGATACTTCTATGTTCGGTGATGATAGAATAACAGGAGACAGAACCTCCTTCCTTAGACAACTGAAAAAATAGATAAAATATATGAAATAATTGTTTTCATACATTGGAAAACAGGCAATGCAGAACAATGACTTTTTTTAGTAGAGGAAACAAATGACTTGAATCTTAGAATTGCCCCACCTTACTGCCTGGAGTGAGTTTGTAGGCCACAGGACAAGTAGTGCCACAATCACTAGACCCAAATAGAGCCTTCTAACACACAGGATATTGAATAGAGTCTTCAGAGGGGCATTGCCTTATTTGTAGAGCCAACTTAGCCTAGACTAAACACTGGGAACACCTAACAAAGCTTTAAAATATATCTTGAAAAGATGACACTGTTTTCCCAGTAACTTAATTGTGTCCTGGGGGGGCAGGAAGAACTCCAAAAAAAAAAATAATGCTTAAAGAATTACCAAAAGAAAACAAAATCCAATACCCAATGACGATATTTATAATGTCTGGAATCCAATGAAGGAATCAACAAGCATGCCAAAATTCAGAAAATCATGGACCACAATGAGGGCAAAAATAAGTCAATATAGACACAAAATAACACAGATAACATAACCAGCAGACAGGTAGATGTTGTAAAGAAGTATATTACATTATTCTTTGTATTGAAAAATAAAGTCAGACATTTTCTAGAAAAAGTAGATCTGAATTTGTTGGTTGCTTTGAACATTAGGATTGGTTTTGCCAATTCACTTATATGGTGATCATTTTTCAAAAATGAGTTAAATCTGTAGTTCCAATGTTTTGATAAAAATAGATTTTAAAAATGTGATAATGATAAACTTATGTAGTGTGTACAAATATATATTTATATTAATAATATTTAGAATTTTTCTACTGCTTTGGAGTGTATTAGGTTAAGTAAGGTACCCCATAGTGAAAGTATAATGGGTATAATTATGTTGTTTGAAAAGTTTTGGTAGAGTCTTTTTGATAGACTTCCCCAAAACTAAGAAATTGAGTGACTGTAATAACTGGGTAAAAAATAATTTTGATGTCAAATGGTTTCAAAATCTTGGCTTTCAATTAAATTAAGAAAAAAATAATTTAGTTGTCAAATGTTAGATAATTAGAAATTATTTTTGATAATAGATTGGCATGTGACTTTTTATTGCATGTTACTTGGAAGTTTTAAAGAATTCAGTGAAAGTGCTTTAACAAAGTATCTTTCATTCCCACTTAGTCACGTAACTAATGTTTCTTAGGATTTATATCTATAAAAATGAAAAATAGGATATAATTGGATTTGAATAAATAAGATAAACACTACTGCCAAATATATAAACTAATTAAGAAAAATCAGCTCCATCTATCTCATCAATATGTGCACTCAAATAACATTTACTTTTTGTTTTAAAATTATAAAAACTTATATGAGTTTGATCATTGCTTGCTAATAATAATTGTAAAGATAAGCAAACCAAAAGAAATTTTTAACACTTAGAGCTTTTGATCACAAAAATAAAAAAAAAAAATAAAAATGGGGAAGGGAGTCAAAATGGTAGACTAGAAGCAGCCTGCACATGCCACTCTCATGGAGAGAATCGAAAGTGGTGAATGGATATTCACCTTCAGATCGCTCATCTACAAGAGAGCATTGGGAAATATTAATTGAAGTATAATAGCAGCTAGGACTGCTAGAACAAATCTAACCCAAACAATGCAAATATGTAATATAAAGCCCAATGCAATTATGACAGGTATAACCTTGAAAGGAAGTAAAATATTCTAGTTGCCGGAAAAAACATACAGATTTAGATATCTTGATTCTGTTATATATTTTCCCAGTGATTCTTGAAGAGTCATATTTTTCAGTCTCTTAAAAAATTTTTTTATGTATAACAGTACACTCTCATAATTTTCTTCTTGAGAAAAGAAGGAGAGAAGGAGAGAGGGAAGAAAAGCAAAACAAGAAAAAGGAAGAGGAGGAAAGGGGAGAAGAAAAGCAAAAGAAGAAGAGGTAAATGTCAGGTCTATTTTTTTCTTTAGAGTTTAGTTGCAGAGCTCTTTTTTGACAAGGTTATTCTGACTTACTAATGCCAAAATAAACAAGGCCATAAGGATAGGAAAGAAGAACACTTTTCTGGAATTTATATGTAATCTTCCCACCTCCCACCCCGAGAGCCAGGCAGTAGTCCAATTGAAAGAATCCAAAAAAAAAAAAAAAAAAGTTTCCTAAGGGGAAAGAAAGGCCCATTTTTTGGTCATCCTTCCCCAGCAGAAGATTTTTCTGAGTTCTTCTCTACATAAGTCTTAGGTGAATATTTTTGTTGTTGTTTTTTATTTCTTGGAGTATTTCTTTGTTTTATTTTATGTTTTGGTAAGGTAGGGCCTTTACTTGATTATCACTAAACATTGGCATTGATTCTGAGAATGATTGCGGTTATACATGCAAAAGCATAATTGGAGTTTTAAATGCTGTATAAAAACTATTTTGATGATGCTCAATCAGTGAGGGTCACAGCTTCCCACTCAAAAGCTATCTGTATTATTTATGCATATCCTTTTTTTTATTCAAGTGGATGAGGAAAGAAAAGGAAAAGGACCCTACAGTGAAAGATAACATCAAGTCATTTCCTATAGCTTTAAACTTTAGCCACTTAAACTACAAATTATTCTGGGAAAAGATCTGTAAATAACTATAAAGCTGTAAGTGCATGGGAAATTAAAGTTAATATAGAATGTGCTGCTTGGTTTTTTTGGTTTTCAAATAAACTACTTTCTGTTTTGTTTAGTGGACAATATATAGTTGACTGGTTTAGGGTATTATATAACATTAAGGAGACTGACCTATTTTTGACATGCTATGCAGATCACGTTCAACATATGCTTTCACATACCTGCAGTGAAAATAACAGAGGAAAATTGTCACTGTAGCTTTTATTTGTTTGGGAAAACCAAAATATATTTACTTATAATTCATAAGACTTTTTGGAAAAACTTTTCCAACTAACATAAAAAGAAAACTTGGAGGCAGATTAAAATTTTGCAAGTAGAATCAAAGTTTTAAAAAGATTAGATTGTGCTTTTTCCACCTCGCCCTAGCGCTGCTGGGCCTGCAAGTCCGTGTGGAGCTGCAAAAGCGGGTCTCTATTCGGCAGGATGCGGTTTGTTAAAGTTGTCAAGAATAAGGCCTACTTTAAGAAATACCAAGTGAAATTGAGAAGACGACAAGAGGGTAAAACTGATTACTATGCTCGGAAACGCTTGGTGATACAGGATAAAAATAAGTACAACACACCCAAATACAGAATGATAGTTCGTGTGACTAACAGAGATATCATTTGTCAGATTGCGTATGCCTGTGTAGAAGGGGATATGATAGCCTACGCAGCTTATGCACACGAACTACCAAAATATGGTGTGAAGGTTGGCCTGACAAATTATGTTGCAGCATATTGTACTGATCTGCTGTTGGCCAGCAGGCTTCTCAGTAGGTTTGGCATGGACAAGATCTGTGAAGGCCAAGTGGAAGCCACAGGAGATGAATACAATGTGGAAAGCATTGACGGCCAGCCTGGTGCTTGCACGTGCTATTTGGATGCAGATCTTGCCAGAACTACCACTGGCAATAAAGTTTTTGGGGCCCTGAAGGGACCTGTGGATGGAGGCTTGTCTATTCCTCACAGTACGAAACGATTCCCTGATTATTATTCTGAAAGCAAGGAATTTAATGCTGAAGTACACCGGAAGCACATCGTGGTCAGAATGTTGCAGATTATATGCGTTATCTAACTGAAGAAGATGAAGATGCTTACAAGAAACAGTTCTCTCGATACATAAAGAACAACGTTACTCCAGACATGGAGGAGATGTATAAGAAAGCCCATGCTGCTATACGAGATAATCCAGTGTATGAGAAGAAGCCCAAGAAAGAAGTTAAGAAGAAGAGATGGAACCGTCCAAAATGTCCCTTGCCCAGAAGAAAGATCAGGTAGCTCAAAAGAAGGCAAGCTTCCTCAAAGCTCAGGAGCAGGCTGCTGAAAGCTAAACCAAACAGCAATTTTTAACGAGCATTTTCAACATACAGACAATAAACTTGTTGAATAAGCAACTAAAACAAAAAAAAGATTAGACTGTGAATAAGAATACATAACTGAGAAACTGTTTATTAGAAAACAATGATGTGATTTTGGAATGGAATGAATTATCCAGTTTGTGGGTATGCAAATTTCCTTTTCCCTTATTTTCTCATCTCTTATTTCCTGATACCAACAGCTTTTTGGCTTGTTAGTAGCTCAATCATCCTTTGCTTGTTTTATTTCACTTTTTCTCTGGAAGGGAAGCCGGAAGTTATCAAAGTTAGTGAAAAGGTGGACAAATCAGTCTCATTTAAAGAAGGAAGTTAAAATCTGGGCCCAATGACCTCCCCATTCTTTTCATGGCACACAAAAGACAAGTAACTACCTTCAAGACTGACAAATTAACTATACTAAATCCTAAACTCTGCAGAATTTTTCATCCATGCCCATCCAAACACTTCCGTGGGTTAGTAAATACCCAGCATGCCCTTTATGAGTTGTTTAACTTGAATCTTTAACAAGGAAGTCTTCTACCAGGTCATTTTCTCTAAACATCTCCTCATTCACATTGGATACTTAAGGATCTATCCCATACTCTGAGAATTCTGTTAAAGCCTAAAATCTTTATAATTCTAGGTTGGGTGATAAATTTTAAATCGTAGTGATGAAGATATTGGGAGACAGAAATGCTGAATTTTCTTTCTGAGTGTCTCCTTCATAATGACTTAAGAAACCTAGCATACTCCCAACAAGACTAGGGCCAGGTACCTCCCTTTCTGCGTCAGATTATAAGAATTTTGCATTTAAGACTGTTGTACAAGCCAATTATGATTGAGGAAAACATATTTTTTCACCAAATAGAGTGTCAATTATTTGCAAGTCAGGGACTAAAGTGTTAACGGTGGGCAATTGCATTACCCTTCATTTCCTCTGTTCCCTTCATTAGAACAGGAGAAAGAAACTCTCAAGCTAGTGAAATCAATCATTGTTTACACCAGCTTGACCTGAGCAGGCTCCTTTCTCCTAAGAGAGAAGCCTTGACATTATGTCTGCAATGATTTTCTCTCCTGCAAGTCGGATCAATTTAACCTAATTCAACTTAATCAAATTTTATTTGATCTGCTCCACATTCCAGTCACCTAAGCTCAGTGCTAGATACACTTGTGACTGTATTAGTCAGGATTCTCCAGAGGAAAGGGACTGAGATAGACAGACAGATACATAAGATATTAGAGATAGAGAACTGATTCTGTATTATTCCATCTACATACATGTACATATCTATATCTGTCTACCTATCTAGAGAGAGAATTTAAGGAATTGGCTCACATGATTATGGAGGTTAGCAAGTCCAAAATCTGCAGGGTAGGCCAGCAGGCTGGAGACCAGGGAGAAGTTGCAGTTCAGGATTGAAGGCAGTCTGCTGGAGGAACTCCCTTTTCCTCTGGAGAGATTAGTCTTTTTTTTTTTTATTAAAGTCTCAACTGTGGATGAGGCCCACTCACATTGCAGAGGGTAAGCTGCTTTACTCAAATTCTACTGATTTAAATGTTAATCTCACTTAAAAAAATACTTTCTAAGTGATCTACAATAATAGTTAATCAAGTATCTTGGTGCTGTGGCCTACCCAAGTTGACATATAAAAGTAACCATCACAGTGATCAATAACCTAGATGTTGATAGTCTAGGGGTGAAAGAGAAGTTCAATGCAAGAAGAATACAGTGTGAAAAGTGTTATGATAGGGAGAAGCACTGGGTGCTAGGGGACATAAAGACTTCCTGGAGGAGATGACAATTAAACTGATTAGACCTGCCTACATATTATCATTCCTGCAATGAAAGAGAATATAGAGAAATGAGAGACAGAGGGCTTACTAGATTGAGAAACAGCATGTCCAAAGTTAGATAAGAGAAAGCTTGGCTTATCCAGTGGAAGGCAAATGCTATTGTTCATTATGTTTGGAGCTTGGAATACAAAAGATAGGCACTGTGAGCTAGAGAGACAGACAGGGGCCCAATCCTTACAGGCCCTGAATGCCGTAATAAGGAGTTTCCAAGTCACTGTTTCTTGTTGTTGAGGCCCCTTCTCCCTCCAAGGAAGGCTAATATATTCTTTCTCCTGTTACTTCCACCATCCAGGCCCTCTCTAACGAATGAGTTCTGCCAACTGTCACAATCTCAACTTCAGTTAGACCAAAATCCAAACATCAAGTCACCTGTTAAATCATTCCCAGCATCCACTGAAGGAACTCAACCAGCTGCAAACTGTAGCTAATAGAGCCACATGTAATTCTCCAAAGATGTCAAATACCTGGCCATGAACAAACAAATTGCTATGGAAATGGTTTTCAGCACTTACTGTATTGTCCATTCTGGCTGAGTACTTGATAGTTTATAATGTTAATTAGGAGAAAAAGGATGAAAAGAGGGTCCCACACATTTAACCACTATTTACTGATGCTCTGTTTTGTGCAAGCCTAGAGGCTCTGCTAAGTGCTAAAGGATAAAAAGATAAATAAAGTTCAGCGTCTTCCTGGAGGGAACTTACGATTCTGCAGAACAACACCTCAGGTCAGGCCAACTATGGGATTTGGAAGCAACTAGAAATAATTTAACACTTCTAGTTAACACAGTGCCTGGCACAAAGTAGGTGTCTGACAGATGCTGCTGCCGTTGATGAAGACATTATAGATGAAAGCACCAGGAAAAATTATTTCTAATAGTGAGGAATATGGGGCATTTATTCTCTGTGCAGAAATTTGAAGGCTGAATAAGATTTCAGTAAGCAAGGATTTAGGACATGGTCACTCCCAGCTGAACTAACCTGATTAAACAAAACAACAGGATCAGAAAATTCAAGACAAGGTTTGACCAGGAAGAAGTTCTCAAAGAAGGACAGTTCTCAGGGAGTGAAAAGGTCCTTAGGAAACTGTTACAAAACACGAGTTGAGAATCAAGAAGGATCTGATCCAGGCTTGGGCACATTCATCTTTTGTGCTTAGGTGTCTGACTGGGGCTTTGTTTACGTGTAAAGTCTGAGGCGGTGGTTTTCTAGGACATGACCCCAGCAGTATTTCTTTGACATTTAATCTCACTTTTAAGCTCAAAGTGGCATTTTTTGAAATGAAAATCCCTTGTCTCTTTCACTAATCACAGTATAACTTCAAATATTGTTTCTAAAGATCTACAAACTGAATTGTCTTAGTTTTGTCACTTTGGCTAAAGCTTCAATTGTTTTAAAACATAATCTGGTTCAAGAAAGGTCTAACTGAAATGGTCCACCCAAATTTACTGCTTTTAAAAGAACTTTGTTTACACTCATATATTCTGATTTGTTCTTTTTTTTTTTTTTTTCCTTTGGCTTCTACAGAGATACAGCCTGAGAATATTTACAGTATCTACAGGTCCATCGTATTTCTAGTCTTGTGCTAGGTGGCCAGGAAGTAGAATGTGTATTATACAAGAGGATGTCATGATATAGAAAATGAGATGATGAATTAGACTCCAATTTTTAAAACTCTAAGTTTTATTTTGTTTAATTTGTTTAACTTTCACTGCTTGTCTTTCTTCAGATTTCAAAAAAAAACACAAAAAAACCCCAAAACTTGGAAGCTTTAACTAATATGTGATACTCAAGCCTGTTCGTAGTATTTGTGATATGCTGAACATATGTTGTTCTCCAATTTACTATATTTCTTTGTCTTTTCTCTGTGCATAATTGGATTTTAATACGACAAATGTAGTAGGAGGTTTCCTAGCCTGCAAGATTTCCTGGCTTGAAATATTTGAAAGCGTCTAAAGTTGCCTGCTTCATACTTCCTCAAAATTAGATGCAGGGCTCTTTCTGGAAGTACCCTTGAGAAACTTGGAAAGGTTTTCATTGACACTAAATACTTGAAGACAGTAATTAACATACTAGTGTTTATGTTGGGCAATAATATTTTAACTTTCTAAATAAACTCTTTTGGCCTGAGAAATTCTCTTACAATATCCTTTTTGATTATACTCTGAAAGCAAAATCTTTCCTGTAGCTTAATAGCCTTACAGAGCCAGAAAATGTAGTCACTGCTCTTAATCTAAAAAGGAAAATTTAATAGCTTATTAAACAATATACAAGAAAGTAGTAATCAATTTGAGTTGATTATCATGGTAAGCTATCATTTACTCTTCAATGTGTCAAATAATCATGTTACTTCTTAAATGCACTGATTCCTAGGAAATCCTTTGGAATTTTCTTAATAACATTGACATCCACGGAAAAGGAAGTATTTGTACTTAAGTCAACTTTTTTATCAAGATTGATAATACATTATCCCCGTCTGCTTTATTCTAATTCTTTTGGTTTAATGTGTAATATCAGAATGATATTATAGAATGATTATTATTACAGAATGATATTAAAATGAATTATAACAGACCCCAAATTTTCATTCTCTTTCTCTGAAAATGTAAATTGTAGATAAATTTGTATGTGATTTGTTGACATTCCACACATACCCCTATTTCTCCTCCTTCTGTACTGCCTTTCTAAGTAATCTTAGTAACAATTATGCTTGTAAATATCACATTGATGTCAAGGCTCTTAGATTTAGATTGCTAGCCAGAATCTTATTTGAGCTCTAGGCTAGTATGTTTAAATGACATTTTGATGTTTGAATACAAAGTCTCATAAAAATCTCAAACTTAACGTATTCCAAACTGAATCTTTTTCTCCATCCTTGAGCATTCCAATTTCTATCCCAATCCAACTTTCTTGGTAAATGGCTTTGTCATTGAACAAATTGCAATGAATGATAGTTATCATTGGCCAAGTGAAAAATATGAATGTCATTTTTTTCTCAATCAACTTGCCCAACCCTGGTATTAAAATTGTCACCAACTCTGGTTCTTTTTATCTCCAGAGTATATGTTTTATCTTCCTGGCCTCTATCCTAGTTCAAGCCATTATGTCCTCTTGATTAGACCACTGCAGGAGTGTTCAAATTTATACTTCTAGAAGGCCAACTCACTTGCCCTCTTAACCTTCCTTCTTTTCAATCTTTTCACTGTAATCAAAATAATCATTTAAAAACATTTCTCTGATCGCATCACTTCTCTGCTTAGAAGTCTTCAAAAGCTTCCTGTTGTGCTTAGAATAAAGACCAAAATAGTTAGCATGATTTATAAGCCCCTGAACCGTTTAGACTCTGCCTACTCTCTAACCACATCTCATGCCACTGTGCCCATGTTCGCTGTTCTCTGGTCACACCGACCTCTGGTAAGGTCTTCAGTGTGCCAAGCTCATTCCTGCCTCATGGCTCTTGTGTCTATTTGCACATCTTTCCCCTCACCCCTCACCATACAGCACTGGTGCCATCACATCGCTTAGGTGTCCATAGATGCCACCTCCTATTCTAAAGTAGGTCCTCCTTTTTAATCTCTCCCATGATTTCTTCTTTTATTTCAAAGAAGCAATATAAAATTTTTACTTGTTACTTCTTTTCCTCTCATTAACCTTAAGCTCCATGAAAGCAGGGAACATGGCTGTTTTGCTTACAGCTACAATAGTGTCTCTTAACAACAAGAATACATTCTAAGAAATATGTCATTAGGTAATTTTGTCATTGTGCGAACATTGTAGAGAGTACTTACACAAATCTAGATGGTATAGCCTTCTACACACATAGGCCATATGGTATAGCCTACTGCTCCTAGGCTACAAACCTATACAGCATGGTACTGTACTGAATACTGTAGGCAATTGAAACACAATGGTAGTATTTGTGTATCTAAACATACCTAAACATACAAAAGGTACAGTAAAAATACAGTATTATAATCTTATGAAACCACCCTTGTATACGTGGTCCATTGCTGATTGAAACATTGCTATGTGGCACATGACTGTATATAGCCAGCACTGAATAGCTAGCCTAATACAAAGTAAGTACTCAATAAGTATTTTCAAATCAGTAAATAAATGAATATCTAGACAAATCAGGTAAAATGTTACTTCATGAAATCAAGTGTGTAAGGAATATGACATTTCCATTTATTAAGTAAAATCTGTTGCTGAGATCTCAATTCTTCCTGTGGAGTGAGAAAATTCAAACCCATTTTTGGGGGGAAGTCTTCCCTCTCTCTACAGACACATCAGGACTGTGGAAGCTTATGTGTACCCATAAAGTAGGGGAAGGGCCCTCATCTTCAACTCTTAATTGGATTACAACTATCTTTACTATCATGTCTGTGTAGCTCCTTGAGGAAAGGCTGCTCTGCTGCTCTTAGGAAAAACTTGAGCAAAGGAATCTTTGCTAATGCTGTGAGCCTCAATATCTAATATCCACCTTTTTCATGAACATGTGGCTATTTCCTTCTAAAAACTTGGTATTTCTCAGGACACTGCCAAAGAGCGGGCCTGTATCTCTCTCTTTCTCCTTGTCATATTCTGAGCTGTAAATTTTGGCTATAAGTGTACATATGAGTCCAACAGATCAAAAACAAAATGTGTAACAATACCTAGATGGGATTTGTTAATTTATATTTTTACAAAAGATAACAAATTATTATAAACGATAGAGCCAACTTCATGGAATTAGAATTATTGGCATTTTGCTATACTGTTAATAGAAAGATAAATATTAACAGACTACCACAATTTAATATATGACAGAAGTCTGATATACCATCTAGTTGCACTCCACTAAGGTATTTTGTGAAAACTCTCATTTACATAAAGGTATATTTGTGTGCTCTTTTTCTCTCTCTCTCTCCCCAAATTCTGTAGACTCTTCTCTTCATGACTGTTTTAGTCTGCTTTGTGCTGCTATAACAGAATAACACATACTGGATAATTTATAATGAACATAAATTTATTTGCTTATGCTTCTGGAGGTTGGGAAGTCCAAGAGGCGCTGGCATCTGACAAGAGTCCTCTTGCTGCCTCATCTCATGAGAGAAGGGCAAAGAGAGGGCAACAGAGAAAGACAAAAAAGATATTCCATGATAACAAACGCACATCCATGATAACAGCATTAATCCATTTATGAGGCAGAGGACTCATGGCCTAATCATCTCCCCACACTGCTGCATCGGGAATCAAGTTTCTAATGTGAACTTTGGAAGACACATTCAAACCATAGCAAGGCCTCATGCCGTTTTGTATTTACATTGTCATTTCCTTATATCAAGACTCTTAAGAGGCATTAAAATTTTTAAATAAGAGGCTCATCAATTGGTTATTTCATTTTTTTCTAAGAAAATACATTTTTTTATTTTAGGATACTTGAAAAATATAGAAAGATATAAAGAAGAAATTAAATCATCACCCATAATCTCATCCTCACCAATAACCAATGCCTTCAGACCTCTATTATAATGGATTAATCTTACCTGCTCTGTAAAATGTTTTCTGTTAAGTACTCATTAGCTAGGAATGGTCTTATCATCTGGCTATGTGGAGCTTTGCTGCTTTCTGACCCTTTCTGCGTACCTTCTGACTACTGCTTCCGTTTTCTACTTGACCTGCGGTAGTGTGTTGGATTCTATCTCAGATACTTTTAGAGGAGATACGAGTTTCCAGTTTGATTCCCACCAACAAAATGACTTTCTGTTGGAGAACATCAAATATGTCTTCATACTTCATGGTTGATTAATTACTAAACACTGCCTCTGACTATAATAGCTACATGACTGTTTAAACATTTCATCTCTACTTTCATGTAGGCTAACAGTTTAAATGTAGAATTAATATTCATAACAAAATAGAAGCAATTCTTTACATCAGTATGTGTCTAAAAGTCCTGGTTATGTACCTCTGAGTAGTTCTGATGTTGCCAACTACTTCAACATCCACAGTTACAGAGCCCAAGGAAGTTATTTACTTATTCTCTGAAAAAATGATTATAGTATTTGTCAGATATGTTCACAAAATATTTGAAGCTCTCCACCTTCTGGGCACATGATAGGAGGGCACTTTGATCTTCATTTTTGAGCCTAGGAACACCCATGTGATTTGCTTTGGCCAATGAAATATAAAAACAGACATGTGCTGCTTTCAGGCAGCAATTTTAAGACCCAGTGCATGATTTATCACATTCCTTTCTGTGATTGCGGAAGCATGTATTGAGATGGGGGTTGGTCTATCAGTCTGGGTTGTGAAGTTAGGAGAACAAACAGAGCCCCCAAATGATCTGCCGTGCACATGTAGCATGACTGAGAAACACATCTTTGTTGTTTAACCTACTAAAGCTAGGATTTTCTTTATTACTAAGTTGTAACTGATACCATTCTGACTGATAGAACTACCTTGCAAACTGAAATCCAAAAGTGCATGCGTAGAAAGGATATGTTAAATCCCAGGAGAAAGCTGTCCCTAAGGTTACCTTACTTTATTTCATGAGACCATCTGAAAGTTTTATATCTGCATACATGCCACATTTAACTTACTAACATTTAACTTGAAATGGTCCCTAGACACAGCAAAAAAATAAAATATCCTAAAACCGGTTATATCACAGTAGCACTCTTTTCATAGACTGCATGAAGGGACAGTGAGGGAAAGGATAGAATAGAGCTGTGATTCCCTTCTGCACATTCCAGCAGGCAGAGCTTATGCTCAATCAAAAAGCACAAAATATTTATTCAATGACACAAATAAAGTACCAACCATCAGAGAATGGAACTATGTTAGTACTTTGTTACATCAAAGTTCAGTTATCACATTTGGAAGGAAATGATAAGAGATTTTTTAAAAAGTAAAATATCTTAGGAAAACAAAAATATATTTCAATTTTTCAAACACTAGGACTGCAGAAATTCTATTATTGTGACTTGCTGGATATTTAGAATAGCTATGTAGAGCCTTATATGGAATTTAAAACTATATTACACATTTTCCCTAGATATACCATTTGAAAACATTCTCATGACTCATGAATCACTGAAGGTTTTTTTTCCATTAAATATTCTTGATGTCATGTTAAAATCTACAAGATGTCCATATTTTACCTATAATCTTTGAAATATAAAATTGTATGCTAGCAATGCATTCAAGATTATCTGATTATTTTTGGTAAAATGTGACAGTATATTTGTATCTTGGTACACTAAATACGTTTCTAACATTCAGATTATTTTAGAGTCTTAGTTGAAAGTGCATATTATGGAAGCATATATTTGAAAGTTACTTTAAAACTATGCCTTAGAATGAATTTCTAATCTTTTTTAACATTTTATGATGTGATTTCAACGGCTGTTATCCTGAATATTACTACTATTCAAATTTATTTTTAAAGACAAATGCAGCGTTTTTAACTTTTTATTATTATATATTATTTATTATTCAGATAGAAAGACTGTCATTCTGGTCTATCTGCGTGGCTCTTGCTTAGAGATAGAGTTTTTAAAATATTTTCATAGTTTGATAATCATTAAGTTCCTATTTATTCACTGGGATACAGTGGCTGTATTTTAGCAAAATCCCTATTGAGTTTCTCAAGGATTTTAAACGGTGCCTACATTTTTCTATTATTTTCTTTCAGTTTCCATGGGCTTCTTAAGTACTTCACTCAGCAAGGTCTGCAAGTTATCCTTCAAAAAATAAAACAAAGTTATGATAGCCCTGCTCCAGAGACACTGATCCAATCTTTTAGTTCTGTAATTTTAACCTTTTATGTCCTTGTATACCTTCTGTAACAAAATTTAATGCATCGTGATTTCCACAAGGTCTAATCATATTTTGCAGATGATAATGCATGTGTGCGTTTGAATATCTTCTAGAGGCAGTTTTTCTAAGACATCTTTAAATAATATCCAGCAATCTGTCTTTAGTAGACTAAGCAATTAAACTGCAACATTCCAGGATGTAACTATTTGTCAGCAAATATATTACATGATTGATATTTTATAATCCAATACCTCATAACAGCTAAACAGTGACAAAACCAAACCACAATGCTTATCCAGCAAAATATCATAACATTGCGTATATTTAGAAATCTTTAAGGAGGCTGTACCTAGATGTTTGTTACTATTAATACAATCCCAATAGAAGCAATTAACTTGAAGTTTCATTACCACTCTTTATAGACATTACTCTCAATTCTGAGAACTTTTAATGTGTTTTCGCTGTCCCGTTGTTCTTTATAAGAAAACTACTTAAAGTATATTTATAGATGTATATAAAAATCAAAAATTGGTCAATTAGTAGATTGTGCCTAGTTTGATACTTTTCAACTGAATAACTTATAAATTATTCTTTATTAGGGATTTGTTCAACCTACCAAATTGATAAAGTGGTTATGTTCATTTATTCTTAAGGCTAATTTTCTTTAATAGACTTTTTAATAAAGTCAACTTAAGGCTGGATTTCTTTTTCCTTTCTCATATACAGGTATGTATAAATACAAAACGGTCTAGTTTCTTTTGTTTAAAATTGGCTTTTAATTCAGGTAAATATTATTAGATCCCTGATAGAAGCACTTTGAAAGAGTCAAAACATTTGGGCCCTACCTAGCCTTGATTCTGTTACAAACTAGTTTTATGAATTGGAGCATCTCACTCAATCTATTTGAGGCTGTTTTAACTTCTACAAAAGAAGTGGGGTGAATTAGGAGTTGTGAGGTTTGCTCCAACTTTGCATTCTGTAGTCCTTAATGAAGCTTCCCTTTTTAAAGTTACCCATAAGAGTTCTTAACATTCTTAAATATAAATTTTTTTATATTTGAAAAAGAGTTGGTTTCTTAGAGTTATTACCAATTTTAATCCTAAATCAATGCTCCCAAATCTAAGCCTGATAAACCTTTATATACCATAATTACCGAATAAAAGCACTCAAACTGGTAGTTTTTACCTATGTGCCCGCCATTAGCCTGTTTGCACTTAGAGCTGTTCACTCTCTCCTCCTGCTTTCCTCTGCTGCAGAGGGCCGACACAGAGACCTGTGTTTCTCCGGCTGCCTGGCTGTGGCAGCCGTGGAGGACAAGATGTCCACACCTCCTTTCAAGAGAGACTCTGTCACAGAGAGGGCAGGAAACCAAGAGTGCCCAGCTGTGGTGCCTTCAGGATCTGTTCCAGCTCTGGCATGGAGGGCCCTTGCTGCTTAGGCAGCCCCTGCTCAGTGACTGAGCGTGGTGGGTAGTGCTGGGTACAAGACCCCTTTATGGTAACTTATATCTCAGAGCAGACTCTTGGGCTGGTTCAGTTTTTCTCAGATCTATGACATCTGAGGCCCTTAGTATCCAATCCTCTGATCTTCCCCCTCTCCTTCCATACACCTTATTTCAGCATTGTCTCTGAAGACCTTCCTTATATACTCATTTTCCTTCTCCCCTTTATGCTCCTCGGGTTTACCTCCAGTAGATCTTTTGTACTTCTAACTCCATCTTGGCATCTACTTCCCAGAGGACATGAACTTACACATTTGTCAATTGATTCTGACTACATACAGCCAATGGGATATACTGGAGGGGGTCTGGAGGGAGGAAGAAAGAGAGAAGCTGGGGTACAACTCTCCCCTCTTTGCTGCAGGAGGCACCCCAGTTGTGGCTGTACCTCCTCCGTGGTGCCAGTGGCTGCTCCAAGACTACTCTTTCTGGGTCCCAGTTCCTGTCAAACCAGGTAGCTTCTAGGCTACAGTAATATCACATTTTCCCCGACTTCTCCATGGGTACTAGCCGCTTCCTGCTACCGTCAACATCTTGTTTACCTCACTATCTTCCCCGTCCTTTTTCTGGAAGATAACCATCTAGTAAAAGGCAGTTAACAAGCATTATCTTTTACAGAATTCCTCTTATTATGGACCATGGATCTGAGTCAGTTGAGGGGAATGTTTGTTCTCTAGCTCTCTAGTAGTTTTCTTTCAAACTGTCTCCTGGAATTAGCTTTGCAGAGCCCTGCACTCTTGTTCTTCTGGTAACAGAGCCCCTCTCTCTTTTCTTTTACAAAGCGTTCCTTCTCTCTACAGTAGTGATCCAGATTGAGGGTATCTGTCTCCCTCCCAGCCATGAGAACACTTTTCCAAGAATTGCCAGGGATTGGAGTGGGGTTGGGGAGGAATCGCCTTCCGAGCCTGTGGGCATCAGGGACTCTGCAACCCTGTGCCTACTGGGGCTATTTTGTCAAAAGAGCCTGTGTGTGAATGGGACCAATACCAAAGGAGGCTGGTCTAAAAGAGAGACCTGACAACATGTTTTAAACTAAACTCCTGGATAAAGAGAACACCGTTACTACAAAGTACAACCCAATTCACAAAACTTTCACATTGTAAAAATCTTTCTTTTCTGGCTCATTGAAAGAAAGTTTTACGTAGGGTGGGAGGGATGGGGGAGGGACAGGGGAAGGGAGAAGCTGTTGGAGATAAAGTTAATTTGAGGTCACAAGTACAGAAAAGGAGAATCTATTCAGGTGTCTGGATGGTTGCTGAGAGTGAGCAGGCTTGGAAAACATGACACCCAGTATAAGTAGACTTATCTTCACATTTTCATTTTTGGGTTTCTGGCTCTCTCTGAGACTTATGATGTCTACAGCATCAGTTCTTTTTATTACACTGTTACAAATCTTCCCTAACTCTTTGAAGTCAAAGCTCTTTGCTTTTGCTACCACCCGGTGCTGACATCTGTGACTAAGCTCCCTGGCTGCTTGTGGATTTTTTTAAACCAGATGACATAAATTAGAGAAAAGGAGCTCACCAAAGTTTAAACTGTTTATTCACAAAATAATAATATTATTTGTGTTAGGAAATAAAACAGATTTTAAGTATCTATGAATGAATTGTTGAAAATGAAATCTAAACAATCATCCATGTTTTTTAAAAATTTTGAATGAATCGCTTTAGTGTATGTTTTCTTTAACATTGTAGTTATATGGGTTAATGTCATTGAACAATATAATCCATGCCATGAACAGATAGGTTTCTGACATGATCTCAGCATCAGCTGAGTCTTCAGATCAGCAATTTTTTCTCCAGGTTGTATAAACTTAACTCAGGCCAGAAACATTTTATTTCCTGTGCTCTCAGCTTTCAGTAGTGGGCTGGCCACTCATCATGGCCCTGTTTTACTTTTCTGCATGAAACTGTCATAAATTGTCATTTCTGTCTTAGCTTTGGTCAGAACACTTACATTTGTGCCACTGAGACGAATTCTATTTGAATCATCTAGAACTTTTGAAAGGAACTGTGATTATTGACTTTGATTTAATCATAATGGATCACTTCGGGTTTGGTATACTCAAAGGAAGGTTTAAAATAAAAATAAAATTACCCAGATTTGGAATTTCAAGCTAGAGGGCACTAGCCTCTCACTTTAGAAGGGTGAGTTTATTCAAATGAAAGCAAGAGTGAAAATCACGATTTTATTTTTCCTACAATGTAGTTGTTCATATCTTTGGAGCCTCTTTACATCAAGGAGAGCTGAAGATCCCCTCATATTTTTAACCGTGGATAGCTCAGAACATGAAGGAACCCAATGACATCTCATTATTGCTTCTCTGTGGTTCCTATTAATTGAAAAGTTAAAGTACCCTGAACAGTCTGTCACTTTCTTTATATCAAAATTATTTGAAGAAATATTTGAAAAAATTTAGGATTATAGAAATAAAAAACAATAACTTTAATGTGTGTCACATGGCAATGTGGAAATATTTGAATCTTAAAATCTCGTTCCCATGAGATAGCCAACAGAGAAAAATCTTTACTTCTAGGAAAATACACGCACATGCACAGAAGTGTCTCCTCTTACTTAGTGTGTACTCTTTCCCAATTGCTATGTCTGAGGTTTTGGATAAGCATGGTAATAAAGAGCTCAGGTTTTGATGTCATGAAGATATGGGTTCAAAATCCTATGTTATCAATTATTAATGGTGATACCTCGGACAATTTTTTCAAATGTCCCTGAGGATCATTTGCCTTGTGTAAATGGGAGTAGTAAAAGATACTTTATGGGATTGTTGAAAGATTTAAGTGTGTGTGTAGCACTTGGTGCAGTGCCTGGCACAGATTAGGTCATTAAATATGAAATGTCCGATTTCAAATCAAAAGTTTAGTTTATTGTATCTCAAATAATCAGTACAATTAATCAAAGTATGCACCTAAACTATTGACACAGTTTTGCCATCTTAATGGTAGCTTGTTTATGCCAGCAGTGAAGACACATGGAAAGCAAGTGGTGATGAAATCGTGAAAGTTTTCCATAGCTTGTTGAGAACTGAATATTTTTCCTTGCAAGAAATAGTCCAAAGTCCGAAAGAAGGGGGAGGCAGTTGGTACAAGGTCTGGTGAATATGGTGGGATGATAGAGAGTTTCCAAGTCCAGCTTCTGTAGTTTGAGCAGCATTGTTTGGGCGGCATGTGGTCGAGCGTTGTCTTATGAGAGGATTGGCCTGTCTCTATTGACCAATCTAGGCTACTTAATCACAAATGTCCTCATCATTTAATCCAATTGGTTGCAGTAGACATCGCTGTAATGGATTGACCAGGTTTCATGAAGCTGTAGTGGATAATACCAGCTTTGGACCACCAAACACACACCATTAGCTTTTTTTTTTGATGAATGTTTGGTTTTGGACTGTGTTCTGGCCCTTCATCATCATCCAACCATTGTGCCAAATGCTTGCAATTATCAAAAAGAATCCATTTTTCATCACACATAACAATATGTTGTAGAAATGCTTCACCTTTATGTAATGACAGCAAAGAAAGGCAAGCTTCAGGACGATTTCTCTTCTGATGCTCATTTATTGCATGCCATACCCATCTATCCAGCTTCTTTACCTTGTCCATTTGTTTCAAATGGTCCAATATTTTTAGAATAGTAACGTCAAATCTTGTTGATAATTCATGTGTAGGCTGAGATGGATTTACTTCCACTACAGCTTTCAGCTCATCATTATCCACCTTCGTCTCATGTTGCCCACGTGATTCATTTTCAAGATTAAAATCACCGGAACAGAACTTCTCAAACCATGGATGTACTGTGAGTTCATTAGCCACATCCTTCCCAAATACTTCGTTGATATTTCGAGCTATCTGCTCTGCATTGGTTCCGTGACGGAACTCATATTGAAAAATAACATGAATTTTTGACTTAGCCATGATTTCACAAAAATTGCTCTAAAAAAATAATTGCAAGATAATCACAAGCCAAAATGAATATTTGAAAGAATGAGTATATACATTCACAATTAAAAAAAACCCAAAAAACAAAAAAACAAGAAGTGTCAAAGTGAAATGTCAGAGACATCAACTGTCAAACTTAGTACTTAAGGAAATCAGAATTCCAAACTTAATAACCTAATAGCTCATAACAATAGGCTTTTATTATCATTATCTTTGTCATCATATCAGCATCATCATTAGCTATTACTATCTCTGAATCTGCTTTAATTCTCATTTCATCTCACAAACATTTTCATATCACTCCTATGCAATAGAGATTATTATCCCCACTTTAGATGAGAGAAGTAAAACTCAAGGTAATCCAGCTAATAATTGGCAAAGGAGGGAGATGAACTCATATATGTCTAGCTATGGAGCTCCTGCTCTTTTCACAGTACTATGCATATACAGTATAATTCTTTCTGGTATAAGGAATTGACTTTTTTTCCAGTACAACTTTCCAGAACAACAACATATCTTTGCTCACATGAATTTAAAGATTAACTTACTCATTTGGACAAAGAAAAATTTTATATGCCAATGGAACAGAGAATTAGGGATGTGGAGATACATGTGTCAGGATATATATACCAGTATCTCATTAAGAAACAAGCTATAGGCCCAATACAGCGGCTCATGCCTGTAATCTTAACACTTTGGGAGGCCGAGGTGGGAGGATTGCTTGGGGTCAGGAGTTCGAAACCAGCCTAATCAACATTGCAAGACCCTGTCTCTACAAAAAATAGAAAAATTCACCAGATGTGGTGGTGCATCCCTATAGTCCCAGCTACTTGGGAGGCTGAGGTAGGAGGAATATTTGAGCCCAGGAGCTTGAGGTTGCTGTGAGCTATGGTAATGCCACTGCACTCTAGCCCAGGAAACAGATGGAAACAAGCTACCGATACACTTACACATCTATACATACGAACATATACACATATCCGTGGCACTAAATTCATATTAAAATATGTATTTTATAATGTTAATAATATGCAATTTAAACTCAAGTAATAATCATTATATAAAGTTATAAAGGTAAAAGGAAAGATTTATTACTATAAATTCTTTACTTTCCTGTAATCCTTTTTGAGGTTCTAGTTTTTAATCTTCTGTACAATCTTACATTTTCCAAGGTAGTTGTGGCATCACTTACATAACTGGAGTTGCTGAAGCTTGCTTCTAACACAGGGCACAGCCTCAAGAAATTCTTTTGAAATGTGCAGCAGACAGTATTATCAATAAAGAAATAAAGCTGCATCTATAACACCTTGCAGGGAAAGCATCATAATGATTACTCTTCTCCTGAGTAATATAGATTAAGTTTTACAAGGCAGTTCTTAATGCCATTTGTAATTGTAACCTCAAGTTACTACATGCATAATTGTGTTGTCACCAGCCCAAAAGCAGTTAAACTTTTCCAAGGTAATATATATGTTTTCATGTATACATTCATCCTGTATAATCTGGAATAGCAGTGGATTAATAAGAAATAAAAGATTACTTAGGTTTATTTTATGTCTGCAGAGTCTGTGTAAACATCTGAGTACATTGATTTAATAAAAATTTCAATGTATGATTTTTTTCTGTGCTGAGGCAAACTCTTTCAAACAATATTGAGAACACAGGCATAAGTAGAAAAAACAAAAAGACTCTGCCAAATCTGTTCATGCAATACAACTGGTAAACGTACAAAGAGGAGGAATGCCTTTCAGCCCTTTTGGAGGTATTCCTAATTACATGTTTAGCTCTCTGAATACTTCATCACTTCATTACTTGCCTGGAGACCTATAAAACCACCAGAAAGTAACATTTTGAAAATGAAATGTAGAAAGCTATGGTATTGTTATATCAACTCAAACTCTGTCTTGCAGTGAGCTATTTTAGAAAGATAAGGTTTCTACTTTTCATATTTAAAATACTCAACCAGCGTCTGACTTGCTGTGAGAATGAACGCTTGGCAAAAATGTCTGATGCAGGCTTCTGAGATTTATGGGATGACTCACATCTTTTTTTTACATATGTGTGAAGACATTTACCTTATTATTTTGATGCTCTTTGCACACAACTAAGAGATAGTATTGCTCAGTGTGTTAGACACAGAATCTGCAGTTAACTTTTGAGAATGAAGCTCAGCTCTGCCACTCCTACTTGTGTGATCTTGAGCAAACTTCTTATCTTCTCTAAATTTTAATTTCTTTTAGCTATTTTTTGTTTAATGGGGAAAAATTATAATCTTCTGTACCTTCTTAAGGTTATCATGAAGAATATGAGATTATTTATTGAAGACTTTTAACAAAGTACCTAATTGTAAGTGCTCAATAAATATTTACAAAATAAAGAGAGGAGGTAAAATAAGGGAGGGAGAAAAAGGGAATTTGGGCTTCAGCTCTTTAATTATAAGTTTAAGCGTAACCAGAGTTTGTAGAAGTTGGAGAAAGGATTGCTTGTAAGGGGTGTAACCCTAAGAAGCAGTAGGAAAGCACAAAATGACTGTTTACATATTTCATATCCTCATAAAAATTACATAGCTCAACCATGAAATTTAGTTGCTAGACAACTTTAATCTTTTTTTACTTCATCTTTGTTTCATTAATAGATTTTTACTTTTTTTTCTATTAAGAAGCAAGTCTAAGAGATCCCAATTAATCTTGAAGTTGTAGAAAGTAAGCAGGATAAGGTGGGGCTATCTTTTAAAAAGAATACATTTAAAACTATGCTAAAGTTTTCCTTTGGCTGGCAAAATTATAACAATGTGTGTCTGGCATTAGTCTCCTACACCTTCATGTTACAAGCCAGTGCCAAAGGATTCCCCAAACATCCAGGTACTGTTTTACTTTGCTCTGACAACAGTTGAAATTTCAGTGCCTCCTGTTTCTTCTCAACTGGAAAGGAACTTTCATTCTGCCCAGCTCAAAGTTTATCTCCCTTGCACTAGAATGTGCATTCTACCATTAAATCTAAAACTGCCTTGACATGTTGTTATAATACCTCATGGATGTGGAAAGTTTATTGTGACATAATGTGAAACATGGGAAAAAGTGTGATCTGGCTGCTTCTTGATGTGTCTTTATACTGGCAAAGCAAACCAAACTTTCTGCGTGGTGGGTGCTATAGCCAATGCATTTATTAACTGGTTTTCCTCTTACTATACTTTGTGTGCCACTAAATTGTATTTCCACTTTTATTTAGACATAATTGAGATTAAGTGCTATTTTGTCTACCCATACAACTAAATTTTGTAGTGGAATTACAACTTTGAAAGAATACCTAAAGATCACACTTGATAGAAAAAAGCCAAGAGGAACATTTTAGCTTTTTAAAGGCAAGTTTATGATATTTCTGTAGTGCTACAAAAGAACCCTAATATGGCAACCATTGGGATTTACTAGATGGCAGGTCCTGTGCTTGGTATTTTACCTAATTATTAATATATTTGATCCTCAGGACAACCTTGTAAAGAAGGCATCATAATAGGAAAAATGAGTCTGAGAGAGTAACTTAACCAAAGTTATAGAAAAAGCAAGCAGTAATTTTAGGTTTTTAATTTTGTCTGAGTAAAAAGTTTGAGGAATGCATCTATTCAAAACTATTATATTTTCAGGGGCAAATTCCATATATCACAGGATATATGGAACATATAAACAGGTTTGGGGCACATATGCCGACAGGTTTGATGCACATTGTCCCGACTGTACTAGACACAATCCCTGCATTCATGGAGCTCCCAGTCAACCAGGGAGACAAACATTTCAAACTTGCCTTTATCAGGACAAAGATATTCTATGTGTAAGTGTTCACAGATAGCCACAGGGGAAAATAAAAGCCCAATTTCCCATTCTTCCTCACCTCCCGACCCCCCTCAAATAAGAGAAAGAGAGCTCTGCTGGAAGAGAAGAAGGGAAGTCTACATAAAATATATGCTTTTAATGTTTTATCAAATGTAGCACTGTTATAAAATATAATGTATAAAAACATATATGTATAGGTTAACAAATGATACTAAATTGAACATCCACATACCTACCGCTCAGGCTAAGAAATATCCTTTAAGATTCAGTCTTGCTATTGATGTGTCAGAGAAGTCTGTTATCTGAAATTCTGAAGTAATAGTTCACAAAATCATGCTGCCTACCAATAAGAATTAATCATTACTTACATTTGACTATAAACAATAACAGTTTGTTAACACATAGCTAAGTAAGCACAAAACTCAAATCCAAATGTTGGTCCTTTATTACTAAAAACAATGCCCTTTAATTTTACCATGCTTTCCTAGTAAATAAAATATGTTTGGTAATAATTTAAAATTAGAGAGTTAGAAAATATTTTCTGTGGTTATTTTATTATGAAATCAGAAGTCTGTTTATAACATTTGTTTAAATATTTATTTAGTTGACCCTCCATGGAAAGCCATCAAATGTATATAAATACTTTAATACTAATTAATAGAGGGAAGTTGTTAAAAATTCAGATTCCAGGGTATCACACAGAGAAATGATTAGTTAAAGAGTATGGGATGGGGACCAATAAGTCAGGTTCTACAAACATCCTGCTTGATTTGATATAGGACTTCCACATTAAGAAATACTGTTCTTGAATTTTATTTTTATTTTTAACACTAATTCTTTATTTTTGGATGCTAAAAAATTAAGTCTGTAGCAAATTACAATCTTCAGTATTAGAAGTGTTCATATAACTGAAATTTGGGTCTCTTTAATTCTGTATTTAAAAGTGGTTCTTGTCATAAAAATTATTTATGTTACAATTACTTTCAGATCTAGCTTCTACTTTTAAGAGAGAATTAGAAGATAATTACTTTGAATTGAGAGATTGTCAACATATTTTAAGTGACCAATAAACATTCAAAAAATGTTTATTTTTATTAGTGGTCAGTGAAATGCAAATTAAAGCTAAAGTGACATACAATTTCTGACCCCAGATTGGCAAATAACAAAAAGCTTGCCAGCCACCTTGTTCTCACAAGAATGTGAGGAAACTGGCCAACAAATTTATTACTCTTGGGAATGTGCATTATTGCAATATGTTTGGAAAGGTTTGGAGAGTAATCTAGTGATAGCTACTGGAATTAAAAATGCAAATATTTTTGTTGGTATACGCTTATATAATCATATGCACAAAGATAAAAATTTATATAATTATGTATAGAAGACTGTTTTCTTTATAACACTTAGAATGGGCAAAAAGCAGCAAAAAAATCATTTAATCAATAGTGGAATGACTGAATAAGCTATGAATTTAAAAGTATGTATCCATTAAAAAAGAATAAGTTAGATATAATGACCTGGATGAAAGTCTATGGCATATTTTAAATAAAACAAACAAAATTAGGTTATAGAGCAATTTGCATAATGTTCTTCATTTTTCATAAAGTAGCAACAAACCTTTAACCGTGTATTTATACAAGATTCTAGATCCTGGGGCAAGACGGCGGACTAGAAAAACCACCAATCAGAGTGTCTCTGCAAGAAAGATAGATTTTAGAAGAAAGTGAAAAAAAAAATAAACAGGAAGACAAACATAGATCGGATGAAGGTCAGAGGGAGGGGTGCTTGAAACTACAGGAGACTCCATGGGAAGAAGTTGCAGAGGAGAACGGCGCCCCAAGAGAGGCTTGGAGACAAGCCACAAAGGTAGGTGGAGTGGTTAAATTTCCCCTCCCTTGTATCTCGGACTGCTGGAGGGCTCCTGAGTGGTTGGAGAGACCTGCCAACACCAGCCCAGAGATGGCTGTCACCAGTGAGCGGTGACCCTCTTGCGGATAGGGCACCAGTCTCCCAGCTCCCTCTGGG
>CAUYSK010071442.1:0-12197 GCA_963575035.1 Avahi laniger | reverse complement strand
TCACAGGACCTTCCCTGCATGTGTGGTAGGATTTTTTTCACGCTCTGCCTAAAAGTTATTCCAGTGCCTGCTCCCCCCCCCCCCCCCCCCCGCACATGAATCTTCCTGCAGGGTCGCCCTGAGGACAAGCAGTTTACTAACTCGAGGGAGAGCAGGGAACTCAAATCCCCGGTATCAATGAAATTTATGAGTCATGGATATCATAGGACCCTGTTTTCATTTGACTTCATTCACCACTTCTTTTCTTCGTATTAATTTCTCCCAGCAGCCCACTTATCTTCCCTCTTGGAGCCCTGCCCACCGTCACTCTGCCGCAGTGGTATCTCTAACAGGCTGAAGCACTCAACGCCCTGAGTGCTTAGGAGTTGGCTGGCTCAAGCACTCACGACTTGCTCTCTGTGGCTAATCAAATGTCAAAACAACCTCCCCCCGCGATTTGGAGGAGCTTGGTGACAGTAAGACATTGGCCACCGAGCCGTCAGAACAAGCCACATTTGTTTGGTGGCAGGCAGTGAGAGTGGTTTCTGACGTGTTACATTCCTGGTGGCAGCGAGCAGTTAGCTTTTCCTGAGAAGCAACTGCTCTGTGGTTGGTGGGGTTTGGGATTTTTTTTTTCTTCTTCTTCTTTTCTTTTGAAGGCAAAGAGATACTCCATGCCAAGGGTCAGCTGAGGGGTGGCTAAACTTTTTTTGTGACAAAATGTTGTAAGGCCTCTGAATCATAGCAGCAACAACAGTGGTTAAAGGGAAGAGACTGTATCTAGGAGCCCGTCTCAGTTCTGTCGCAAAGAACCCTAGCAGGTCACAGCCACTCTGAACTTCTGTTTTCTCTTCTGGAATATGAGGAAATTGGGTTAAATGGTCCCTATGGTCCTTGACCCAGAAGGTGATTCAACTTTACACCGTATCATACAATTTAAACACTTCTGCGCCTGTTACTTCATTTCATGTTGGCAATCACCCCGTAAGTGAGCCAGCAGAGGGCTGATTATCTCCACTGTACAGCAGTGAGATGACTTGCTCGTGGTCACACAGCCGGCACGTGATGGAGCTGTGCCTCCGTCCTGGCCTCCCCTTCCTGGCCGGGCTCATCCCACCTCCTCACGCTGACAGGACAGACCCTAGGAGCCAAACCAACGCCACCTTCATCTCCACGCAGAAGCTTTCGTTCAAGCCAAGATTCGGGGAGTGTCCTTGTCCACCTCATTTTTCTGCTGAATACATTGAGACCCCTGGAAGGGCGTGAAAAGGCCTCCCCAAGCTCACATGGCAAAGCGCCCCATTCTCCTGGGGCATAAGAAAGAGCCGCCCCTCTCCACTCTTCCGATGGGCGCCCCAAGGGTGAGAACATTTGCATCTTGGGCCTGTGCTAAGGATGGGTCTGTCAAAAAGGTGACACTGGCAAGCTCTGGGCACATGTGAGACGGACACCACCACTATGTCACCATGACCCACGCTACTGCCGTGGGGCCTTGAGAAATTGTCAGTGGGGTTCTCCTGAGAGTTGACATGCCAAAAGGTCATGACAGGGTAATCCATGTCCGCTCCCTGCTCCCTCACCCCTCCATGTCTCCCCGGCCCTCCATGAGTAGCCCGGCTAATCCTTTGGGGTCCTTGAAGTCCCACAGGTTCTACCGATGCCCAGCCCCATCCAGACCTCGGAGGGAGTGGTTCGATCCATGGCACCCCATGCCTGCCCTGCGGTCACAGCAACGCAGCCTGCGGGGTCTGGCCAGCTGCGCAGGTCCCGTCCCTCCTGTGCACCTGGCGAATGCCAACCGTCTTCTCCAGACCCCACTCGGCGGGCCACTCTCCAGACGCTGCCCCCGAAGAGCCACGTGCTTCCTTCTCCCGTTCCTGCGACCCTTTGGAAAGCCTCCGCGAGAGCCCCGTGCTTTCGCGTGGCAGCCACCAGTCCCCGAGGCTGTCCTCCTCTTAACTGGCAGCGTGGGGAAGGCAGGGGCTGTAGCTCATTCCTCTCGGTGTCTTTAGTGCCTAGACGCTGGTGGGGCTCGGCGACCTTGGCGGGCGGGAGGGAGGACAAGCTCTACACGCCGACCAGGAGCATAGGCCGTGGCGCAGGCTGGCCAGCACTGAGATCCAGCCCCACCACCTACCAGCCTGCCCTGCAAACCTCCCTGAGCCTCAGCTTTCTAATCTACAAAATGGGGACAGTGTACTACAGTCTTCATCAGGATTCATGGGAAAAACCATGGAAAGGGCCTAACGCATCGCAGGCAGGAACCGGGAACTGTTGTTGTTATTATTGGGGACTTCCCCAAAAGGTTCTTCTGTGAGCTCACGAGAAAGCCCCTGGGTCTCCACACGGCTGGCAGGAGCACGGGTTGGCAGCCCTTCCCTGCCCTCCCTCCTCCTCCAGCCCCAGCTGGAAAACCCCTTGTCAGGCTGCCCCGACACATTCGAGCTGCTTTCCTTTCCCTGTTGACACAGGGAAGACCTGGCTGCCTGGGCCTGGGCTGGGCCTCCCACTCTTTGAAGTGCAAACACCAGGCTGTGTATTTTGGGCCCCTCTGAAGGGCCATGTCTGGTGAAAGACCAGGTTTTGAAATACTTCACTCCTTGTTTGCATTCGGAAGCCCATACACACTGGGCTCTCTCAAGGCCTGCGTTCAGAGAGACTGGAGGTTCTGTCTGTGCGGTGACAGAATCAGGCTCTCCCGGGGGGGGACGCAACCAGCCTCTGCTCCCTCCCTGGGCTGTGCCTGCGGGAGCCACCTGGTGGGGAGAGAGACCTCACGCTCAAGGAGTCCTCCTCTGGCCAGGGAGAGCGGGCACATGGAGGCCCGCGGAGGGGAGCCGAGCACACAGACAGCCCGGAGCAGGGTTGCCGTGTAGACGGGGTCTCCTGTGGCTCTGTCTGCGGGAAACGCCAGCAGTGCTTCTCCAGCCTCTCCCCTGCTCCAGGAACCTACCCCCTCCTCTCCACCCACGTAGTATGTAAACTTCATGTTCTGCCAAGAGCCAGGAGGAGAGGAATGGACATTGCTCTATGAAGGAGCTGTCTTAGCCCAGCAGCCTGGAGCAGAGGCAGAGGGGGCCAGAGGGAGAGGCAGGGTTGACTTGGTTCCTGTGGGTTTGAAGGATTTGATCTTCTCCTCTGGGAGAAGGAGCCATCATGCCCTGGGTGATCATCAGGATCCGGTGTTTTACACGGTCTGTTTACTTTGAGCCTCATGAGGTGGGTGAGCCTCATGCCCATTTCACAGATGAACAAACTGATGCTCCTTGCCCAAGGACCAGGACCTTGGTGGCAGCTCCTTGAGGACAGGGCCCTCGTGGGCCTCAACTGTCTTTCTCTGGGCGTGATTCAGTGACCTCCCTTGTATGCAGAAGCTCTTAGGGAGTGTCCCCGAAAGGACGAAAGACAGGGCTTACGGGGGAGGGAGCGTGGAGGGAGGCAGCACAAAGGCTCAAGGCAAGGATGTTCGGGACAGGTTCAGAAGGTGGTGAGAAGCCCAGTTTGGCCAGAGAGGAAAGAGATGGGGACACACGGACAGAGCAGCGGCAGGAGCTGGCTGTAGAAGGGCCTGCACCTTCCGCATACATCCCGGGGTGCCCGGCCGGGGGCCATCTGCAAACTAGACAGCCAGCAAATAATGATGGGGCTGCCTGAGTGTGCCTGGTGCCCGGGATCCCCCAGGGAGCACACACAAGGCAGAGACGTGAATTGATTTATCTATACAGATATGGTCCTATGCAATGAAAGCAAATTTCCAAACCCCACGGCACTACGCTCACAGGCATCTCCCACAGAAAGGGCCATCTTTCATCAGCTTCCGCGTGGAGCCTGTTTACTCTTAGTTTGCATCTAGTCCCAACAAGCTAAGGGACCTGGATCCTCAGCCCCAGGCAGAGTAGAAGCTGTGGTCCAGGATGGAGGGACAGGTTAGAGGCAGGTACCCGGGCAACAGGGAGAGGTGATGAACGACCCAGGCAGAGTGGGGGAAGGGCTGCAAACACAGAGCTGGCCAGGGCGGCCTCACACAGGAGGGCTCTGGGACGAAGCAGAGCTGGCACCCCAACCCTGCTGCCATCCAGCTAAGTGAGGGTGCACAAGTCCCTCCTGCTCTGAGGCTCAGTTTTCCCATCTGAAAAGCAGGCCTCGGACTGCCAGATAGTGGCAGGAACTAAAAGAGATGACGCGTGTGGGCCACCCAGCCCAGCATCGGACTCAGGAGTGGTCACTTGTGTCGTGCTTGCTGTGCTGACGTTGCTTTCTATTATGCAGGAAACTCAACACACCCTAGGACAGTAGAACTCAAACTGTCTACACAGCAGGATCATTTAAGGAGCTTTAATAAACACTCATACCTGTGTCTGCCTTCCAGAGATTCTGAACTAAATGGCCTGAGGTTGGCAAGGCATCAGGATTTCTTTTTAAAGCTCTCAAAATGATTCTAACATGCAGCCAGGCTGGGAACCAGCACCCCGGAATCAGTGGTGGTTCATCCAACCCAGAAACAGATGTCGAGGGTCCTTTCCGAGTTGCTGAGAAGGGGCTAAACCTCCGCTGGGTACCCAGGGTCTGAAAGCGCAGGAGCAGACTTTTGAAAGCCTCTGTCAGAGTGGTTAATTTCTTTTCAGCTTTGGCTCTTAAGGGAGTAGAGTTCAATTATCTGGAAAACTCACTTATGTGGAACTCCTCACTCCCTAATGACACTGGCTAAATGAGGTGTTACGATTCTATAGATTCTCAAATTAGAGTCTTTGTGATTCTTCACCCAGAAAAAAATTATCCAGAGGCTTGGATTTGAAGCACAGCCTCACTGCCCAGCTCCGTAGGCAGCTGGTCCACGGTTAAAGCTTGTCTTGGGGAAGGGCAACCTGGCACTGCGGGAATATTTGTGCTCCAAGCCCAGCCAGCCTGAGTGACTTGCCCACTCCCAGCCTGTCTTGGGTCTGCGGGTCCATTCAGGCCATTTGCACACAAAGCAGTAAGCCAGCAACCACATCCTGACACGCCAGGACAGCACCTTCGTCACCCACCCTGCGGAGCGCCCAGCTCCACGTGGGCATTTTGAACTTTTTTAAAAAATAAAGGATTTGCTTCATTTGTTTTATTAGCCCATTTCTTACCACAGGGGTGGGAAGAAGAAAACAAAAGTTACTTTGATGATTTAAAAATGTCATTTTGAGGCTGGATGCAGTGGCTCACACCTGTAATCCTAGCACTCTGGGAGGCCGAGGTGGGAGGATCGCTCAAGATCAGGAGTTTGAGACCAGCCTGAGCAAGAGCGAGACCCTGTCTCTACTAAAAATAGAAAGAAATTAGCTGGACAACTAAAAATATATAGAAAAAATTAGTCAGGCATGGTGGCACATGCCTGTAGTCCCAGCTACTCGGGAGGCTGAGGCAGGAGGATTGCTTGAGACCAGGAGTTTGAGGTTGCTGTGAGTTAGATTAATGCCACGGCACTCTAGCCTGAACAACAGAGCGAGACTCTGTCTCAAAAAAAAAAATTAAAAATAATAAAAATCTCATTTTGTTCTTAAGGATCCCACACAAGCAAAACCCAGAGATGGAACATTTTATCGATGAGTTTTCCTGACCCGAATAAGAGAAAGAGAGTGGAATGAAGGGGCCACGTCCCAGGAGCCTTTGTGACTGTCATCGTTAGACCTTTACTTATTTATTTTTTCTTGCCTGTCTCCCCACTGGAGAAGAAGCTTTAGGAGAGAAGGGACTTTGTCCGTTTCGTTTACCGTGGTATCTCCCAGGCCTACCATACTGCCTCGCCAGGAGTAAGCATGCAGTAAACATTGGTGGGATAAAAATGATCCTTGAACTCAGCTTTGAATCAAAGTCGCAGGCCACACCAGCTACCTGCTATATTAGCTCGCTGGGGTTGCCATAACAAAGTGTCACCAACCCAGAGGCTTAAGCAACAGGAATGTTTTCTCTCCCAGTTCTGGAGGCTGGAATTTTGAAATCAAGGTGTCAGCAGGGTTGGTTCCTTCTGAGGGCACTGGGGGAGGATCTGTTCCACGTCTTCCCCTAACTTCTAGTGGTCTGCTGGCTTCTTGGCTTGCAGAAGCACCACGCTGATGTCTACCGTTGTATCCACATGATGCTCTCCCTCTGTGAGGGTCTGTGTCCAAACTTCCTTTTTATATAAGGACACCAGTCACATAGGATTAGGACTCACAATAATGACCTCATTTTACCTTGATTACCTCTGAAATGACTCTTTATCTGAATGAGGTCACATCCTAAAATACTGAGTGTCACGGCTTCGACATGAATTTTAGGAGGACACAATTCAACCCATCACACTTGCTAATTAATCATTCATTCATTCGTTCATTATTTAAATCCATGCCATGTAGTAGGCAGCCCCTATCTGCTAGATGCTTCGTTGAATACTGAGAGACAATAAAGATAATCAGAAAAGGTCCCTACGGCCAGAGTATAGAGCACAGGGGCAGATATAGAAATTGAGAACTGGCTGCAGTCACCCCAGGACGGACACTGCAAACAACATGGGGAGAGACTCCAGGATGGCGAGTGATTACCCCGTAGAGGGGATCGAGGGGTGTTCACGGAAGACGCAGCACTTGGGCGCAGCATCTGCAGGATAAAGAGGGTGTCCGTGGTGGAGGGAGGAAGGTGAGTGGACAGCAGAGCAAAGGTGGGAGGCAGGAGTGTGCTGGGCTTTGCAAGGAGCACGGAGCACTCAGGGAGTGAGGCTGGGATGAATCAACAGGAAGCCACGAGGCAGAGAGGTGGAAGCCTACGTGCATATTTGCCAGAGGCCAATTTGTTGCAGAGGAGAGGAGTGATTTGGGAAGATCACTAGCAGTGCCAGGGAGCCAGAGTCCAGAAGGAAAATTCCAGAAAGCCCAGGCTGAAGCTGCTGGAGTAGCTGGAGCAGGACCGGAAAGAGCCATGAACTCCAGACGTCCCCGGGAGCGAGCCGGGACAAGCAGTGAGCAAGAGGCTTGTGCTGGGGACAGGGGTGTCCCAAGTGGGCATGGCAGGGCAGGAGGAATTCAGGACACAGATCCGGGCTGGAAACAGGGATTCGAAAAGAGGACATTATGGGAATGAGGCCGCAGGGGGAGAGGGGTGCTCACTTAGAGGAAAGGGGTGAGGACCAGGCCTGGGGCCTCCGAGATGGGGAATCTCAATGGCACCTACACATAGTTTCATCTGGGGAGCTTTGAAGTCTTACAGAAGAACAAGGCCCATTCCCGGGGAGCCTGATTCAACTGGGTGGGAGGAGCAACCAGCATTAGTATTTTTTTCAACAGTGGTTCTCAAAGTTGGCTGCTCATTGGAATCACCTGGGGAGCCCCGGACACTGCTGATGCCCACGTCCCACACCCAGAGATCCTGATTTAATTGGTCTGGGACAAGGCCAAGACTGAGCGCGTCACTCTTCCTGGGCAGAGAGTGGAACAGACCACAGAGCAGCGAAGGACAGGCGGTGGGAGGGGAACCAGGAGACAATGGCAGCCTCAGAAGCCCAGGGAGAGGGTCAAGCACTGCAGGGAGACCAGAGGGGTTGGCACGGAGAGGGCATTAGGCAGTGGCGTGCTCGAGCCAGGTCCCACTGTCCGTGTACGTCTCTTCCCAACGCTATGTTCAGTAGCTCCACTTGGGTAGCTTGAAATCAGCCACAGTGAGAATGCGGGTACCACGAAAATTGGTGAACGCTACCAATCAGGACACAAATCAGTGTTTTTTTCCCCAGAGAGTCGGTTGTTAAGCATTTACCAGGACACTGCTGTCTTTAGGCTTGGATGCCAGCGGGATGGAGTCTGCAGGGCGGGCCCGGGCCATGTGGAAGTGAGCCAGGTTGGAAAGGCTTCCCATTGGTGACTGAAAAGAAAGCCTGAGGCTGGGGACAAGAAACTGCCATCTGAGGTCAGAGTTTCAATGCATGTGTCTTCCATTCCGGGACAGGCTCCATCCCGAGGGGTCCCACTTTCCAGGCCGGAGATGTGTCCTCCAGGCCACTCCACGTGGGCAGCTTTACTGCCTCCACCCCTGCTGCCCACAGCACAGCCGAGCTACGACACTGGCTGCCCCTCTGTGCGGGCCCTGGAGGGACCCCAGAGCCTGAAACCTGCCTCGGCTCTCAAGGCCCCATCTCACTGGAGACACTGAGGGCAAAAAGGTAACTGACCTTGGAAGAGGTGGAAGACAGATGAAGTCAGATGCGAGAGAATGTGGCAGCCCAGAATTGTCCAATGGATGTGCCAACGGAACGCCGCAAACGCTGGAGCCCTGAAGAAGGGGTGGTCTTTGCCAAGGGGCAGTCAGCGTTGGCAGGTGGGTAGGAAGAAAGTGTCAGCTGCTCAGCGGTCCGTGGCCATCTCATAAGGGGAAGACAGGGCTCAGCATTACTTTATTTCCCCAAAGACGTTCCCATATTGATTTGTGCGTCTTACTGTCGGGCCTTTCTGCATTTCCTGGGAGCCCCTGCTAGAAGCTCCTGCTGGACCCTCTGGGACTTGGTCGTAGCAGAGAGCTGGCCTCCTTGGCGAGTTCCTGATGATCCCTGCCCAGTTCTATCCAAATCTCCCCTCTCTCCCTCCCACACATGTTCAGTCTTGATCAGCAAACCCGTCTCCTTGCAAACCCTGGCTAGGCGACGGTGAATGGCTCATCCAGTTAGTTCCAGCTGGCCCCCCGTCAGCCCATGGGAAGCACGACTGCAGGAGACATGAAGATTGGCACCATTTTTAGGGGCAGCATTAATAAACCAGGATGGCTCCAGGAGCCAGTGATCAAGCTACACTCCCAAAACAAAGGCACAGGAGGAGGCCCAGGGACCAGGCATCATTTAGTCAGGGGAGATTCTGACCCCAAGAGCTTACCTGGAAAGCTGGCAGAGCCACCGCGTGCATGTAGAATTCACCTTCTGTGCGGCAGTGAAGGGCTGAACTTGTCCGAAGAGAGGAGTATCCGTGAAGCAGACACAGCCCAGTGCCAGAGGATGCTCTGGTTTTTAGGGCTGTCCAGCCTGCTGTCTGCAGAGGCCTCTAAAGTTGGCAAAAGCAAGTGTTGGACCGATCCCCATGGGCCATAAACTAGTCAAGAGGACCACCTCTTGAGGCCCTAGGAGGGGGTCAAAGGTAGCTATGTCTTTACCTTCCCTGATGCTTGAACCTGACGCACCTCTTCCTCTCTCCTGGCCCTGAAATGCAAGACATCGCTGAAGCATGGTCTCAGAAAAGGTCAGGCCAAGAGGTAAATGACCAGTAGCTGTGAGATCAGCATCTAGGCTGGGAGGGAATATGGATACAGACCAATGCCTTAAGCTAAAGAGACAAACTCCCTAGCTATAATATCAGGAATGTGAAGCTGGGCATGGGAACTGGTCAGCACGGTGCTGTGCTGGAGGCTGGGCCTTTCCCACCTCGTTTAATATTCCTCGTCAGGAGGCCACTGGATATGCACCTAGCTGGAGGCAGGGTCTGGCCTGGTGTGGAGCTGGGAAAATGAATTATTTCTGTACTCCTATATGGAATACGACTGTACATTATTAAACAGAATACCACCCCTGAGCGGATCTTGCAGACAGATAAAGCAGAGAGCAAACCCAGCCCGTCACCGAAGGATCAAGGATTGCAGAAAGACCGAGAGCCCCTGTAGGTCGCAGCTTCTCCAGTGTTTGTTTTCAGATCATTAAATACTTAACAGAGGTAGAGACCAAAAGCTGAAATGTTCCAAGCCACTGCTGATTAAGTCAGAAATTAAGACTAAACAAGTCTGAAATTGTAATGATCCTTTTTAAGGACAGGTTCAGGTCCGCTTGATTTTTTTTTTTTTTTTAATTTTCCTGACAGGAAGTTAAGCGACTAAAGCACCTGCTGAAATACAGGTCACCTGGAGACCTTGGCTCTCAGATGGGTATCGCTCTCCTCATCTTACAGGTGAGAAAGCGGTGCTGTCAGAGAGCATGTGAGTGCCCCAGAGCCACACTGCTACTGAGTGTGCGCATGTGCGGGGCCCGGATTCTAGAACGGACTCCAAGTGGTAAGTTCCACCCCCACATCCCACTATCATACCTGCCCGGAGCAGGCAGGGGAATTGCATTCAAGTCCTTGCCCCTCGTGTAGCTGGCAGAGACCTGGGCGTTCCCTGTTAGCGTGCTGGTAGGTTCCGGGGCAGACAATGCACCTCACACTTACTGAGCATTTACTATGTTCTAAGTTCTACATGATATGTATAATGCCATTTAATCATCACGACCACCAGCTAAGTAGATATCATGATGAACCCCACTTTATAGATGAGAAAACTGAGACCTAGAGAGATTGAGTAACCTGTCCAAGACACCTGGATAATAAGCTGGACCCAAACTACAAACCCAGCCAGTTTGATTCTAGAATCCCCACACTTGACCTCTGCCCCTGTTTCCCCAGCTGCTAGCGTGGAGAGCCGGCCTCTTCTCCTTGCTGCGGACTGCACCCTGGCCTCTCTTTGGGCTCCCACATCCTGCTCAGAAGATGAAGAGATGACATTTGGCACCTGCCCTCTGTAATTGGCCCTGAGAGGAACAAGTTTTCTCATGGGTTCAGGATTCAAAGGTTAACTGTAACTTTATTCCCCTTTCAAAGGAATGAAACAGAGGCCCTGTTTGGGGGTAAGCCCTATGCCTGAGTCACTTTGGCACTTAATTGCTTATTATTTAATTGCTGTATTGGGGAGCACAAAGTGATCTATTCGCAAAGTTATTAGCGAACTCCAGTTTTAGGGAAATAATTACTGAATTCTCTCTCCCTGGGTTGAGTAATTCCTTCCAAGATGCTCAACGACATTAAGCATTTTTACTAAGGCCGCTAGCAGCTCTGTAATATGCAAATAAAGTAACTCTGTAATTACCAATAAAATGCTTACTGAAGTGACAAATTTTTACTCAGCAGCGAGTTGGGGAAAAAAATGGCATCATTTGTTTTTTAAGGATCCTTTAACCTTGTTAGTTGGCATTCATTTCAGTGCTGTTTTATGGTCATTTAAAAAGACAACGGAGCCAACAGGCCTCCCCGATGGAGAGAAGAGCCTCCCGGGAGTGCCCTCTTCCCCCAGCCTTGCTCACCGTGTGAAGCCAGACGGGCCCCCAAGGGACTGGGGAATTGCAGGCACATGGCGGACCGCCCTGAAGGTCTCCGTGTGTGCTGGGAGTTTGGCTTTGAATTGGGTTCAGGGCTGATCATTCCAGATGGGCAAATGGAGAGTGACCTCTCAGCCAGAAGCAGCTGCCAGAATGATCCTTTTGAAAGCCCCAATCCGACTATGTTGCTCTCCTGTTTCTAAACTCGGTGGTGCTCTAACAGCTAACAGCGTAAAGTTCAGTCCTCCGCCAGGCCCTCGAGGCCTTTTGCAAACAGTAGGTTAGTTGGGGTGTTGGGCAAATAAGAGTTCTAGCTACCTTTTCTACAGGCTCATCTACACCTCCCCATACAACTTTGATTTCTTCATCTGTAAAGTGGCGTATTGATCAGCGTAGACTAGGTTCTGCAGCAGTAATGAGCAAGTCCAAAAATCTGAGTGGCTTAAAACAATCAAAATGTACTTCTTGCTCACGCCACATGTCTATCATGGGTCAGCAGAAATTTCTGCTCATTCTACTCACTCAGCAAAAAGCGAGCTGATGCAGACGTTACTACAAACACGGCTGGGCTGTCGCCACGCTGGAAGGAACATGAAATGTTCTCCAACCTGGAATGACACATTACTTCCTCTGGTCCAGAGCTGTTCACATGGAACCACCCAACCACAAGGAGGTCAGGAAGTGAAATTCTACTTTGTACTCAGAAAGAGGAGAGCCAGAAGTACACGGTAACAGTACTAGTGACACTGCAAGTGTGGATTTTAACAATTGTATGAGAATGATGTCCTTCATAGGGTCGTCATGAGAGCCGAGTGTGATCACGCTTGCAGAGAGCTTAGCACAGCGCCTGGCACCTGGTGAGCGCTGAGCCGATGTTAGCTGCTACTGGGTGCTCAACACATGCTTATTGGATGAATGTTCTAGCACAACCGTCTGCAGTCGCACAGACCCAGTCTCTCTCTCTCTCTCTCTCTCTCTCTCTCCTTTCCTGGGGGGGGCCCCCCCGCCCGGGGGGGGGGGTGGTGGGGGGGGGGGGGCGGAGGAGGGAAGCGGTGGGGCGCCAGTGTTTGGATTGGGGCGGGGGGGGGGGAGTGGGGGGGGGGGGGGGAGGGGG
>CAUYSK010071439.1:0-15777 GCA_963575035.1 Avahi laniger | reverse complement strand
GGGCAGCTTACTTGAGTCTTTTCCCAATAGACCATGTATCCTCTCAATGCATAAATATATGCCATATTGAATGTCCTTATCAGGGTCAGAAACAGGTTTCACATGGAACTTTTTCAAAGTTTTGGTGGTTTTGTTTTTTTTTTGTTTTGTTTTGTTTTTTCAGACAGAGTCTCACTGTGTTGCCCAGGCTAGAGTGCCTGGGACTACAGGCATGCACCACCATGCCCAGATAATTTTTTCTATATATTTTTAGTTGTCCAGATAATTTCTTTCTATTTTTTTTAGTAGAGACAGGGTCTCGCTCTTGCTTAGGCTGGTCTCGAACTCCTGAGCTCAAATGATTCTCCCGCCTCAGCCTCCCAGAGTACTAGGATTACAGGCGTCAGCCACCACACCTGGCCTAGAAAGCTCTATATTATATATGGAAAATCTTCAGAATAAATAAAGTTTTTTTTAAATGTAGAATAATGCTATCTTTTGTATAAAAAAGGGGGGAGGGCAATATATATTCATACCTATTTGTATATGTAGAAACTCTGGAAAGATCCAGAGAAAATTGATAACAGTGATTACTGTGGGGAATGGGAACCTGGCCAATGGGGCCAGATATGAGAGGGTGACTTCCTCCCACCTTACAGACAGGGTCTCGCTCTATTGCCCAAGCTGGAGTTTAGAGGCGTGATCGTAGCTCACTGCAGCCTCCAACTCCTGGGCTCAAGGAAGTTCCTGCCTCATCCTGGGTAGCTAGGACTACAGGTGCCACACCACCATGCATGGCTAATGTTTTTCATGTTTTATGGAGATCGGGTCTTACTACATTGCCCAGGATGGTCTTGAATTCCGGGCCTCAAGTGGTCCTCCTGCCTCAGCCTCCCAAAGTGTTGGGTTTACAGGCATGAGCCACCATGCTTGGCCTACTGTCAACTTTTTAATCTTCAGCCACAGGTACACATGTTCTCTGTGATCTTTTCTACCACTTACCTGTGTTAAATTCTGAATGATTATTTTAACCATTTACAAAATTTTACCAACTTAGTGTTTAAATCCAAAATAATTGTCACTTTTCAAATTTTTAAGATCTGTAGACATAAATAATTGTGTTTTAAAAATCCCACTAGGGATTAGGTTGGTATTAACTGATCAACACAGTAGTGCACATATAAGAATAACATTTATTGGATGTCGGGCAGGGGGGAGGGGGGAAGAGGGGACGGGTATATGCATACACAAAGAGCGCGATGCGCACCATCTGGGGGATGGACACGCTTGAAGCTCGGACTTGGGGGGGGCAAGGGCAACATATGTAACCTAAACATCTGTACCCCCACAATATGCTGAAATAAAAAAAATAAAATAAAAAATTTTAAAAATCCCATTAGAGTGGCCATAATGCTGAACAGTTTAATTTTTTAAGTAAAAATAGAATAAAGGGAATTTTACTACAATCAGATCTTTTAAAAAAGTTTATAAGAATACAGGTAAGCTTTTTTTGGTAAATATTATTGCAGTATAATATACATTGCAAAATTCCACTATGAAAAATTCCAAGAGATTTGCAATCATTTTATTAGATTCTCTGTATAAGGAATGTGTGTAATTAAATACTGCTTGAAATATATTAGCCAACATGTGAAGCTTGAAATATTTGGTCAGAAAGAAATTTTGTTTTGATGTTATTTATACTACTGAATTTGATTCCAATTCTTAGTGTCAGCACAATGTATTTTTCCCCAGTCTTAGACCATACAGCACAGCAGAGAGGTCAGAACCACAGTCTCTAAGGTCAGACTATCTGGGTTCATGTCCTGATTCCACCACTTACTAATTGTGCAACCTTAGAGAAGTGACTTCACTTCTGAGTGCCTGTTTCTTCATCTTAAAATGGGGATAATAATAGTACCTACTTCACAGGATGTTTCTGAGAAATAAATCATTCAGTGTCCACACATATAAAGTGCCCAATAAGCTTCAAATATTATCATTTTATATATATTAATACCACCTCTGGCATAGACTCCAAGGCAGAATATAAAAACAGAAACTTTGTCTATATGCCACACACACACACACACACACACTCAAAAACGAAAGAAAAAATTTCTTCAAGATAGTATTTTCCTGAGAAGTATCTATCATCTTAGAGGGCTAGCAAAGAAGAGAAACCATTTGAAAAACAATAGTATAATCTTAGATCTGGAAGAAAACAACCTATTGTTCACATAATGCAAAGAAAATAAAGTTCAAGAAAATAATTCTGGCCAGTGGCGACACATAAAAGATACAGTGCTTCCCAGCAGAGGGCAAGCCACTCTGAAGAGTCCTGACAGAATCAAGGGGGTAGGGATAAGAGTAACCTTTAACAAAGGGGCTCAAGATGGACGGGGAGTAGGGAAACACTGCTTTAAAATAAAGCAAAACGGACCAAACGATCAAAGGAAGTAGATCACTTATCCAAAAGAAAAGGAAGTTTCGATTTTAAAAAGAAGCCACTATTGCCTTGCATCTCCGTCGCCTTGTCCCCTTCTGATACACACGGATTCCCTTTGGCTGTTTGTTTTGGGGGTAGGGAATAATGATTAATCAGAAGGGCAGGTATTTATTTTTCTTTCCCCAGGGAATGAATTGGGACCCAATCCCCCATCTTCCCAGGCTTCCTATTGCAATAATGAAATTCCGTTACATTGACAATGATGTCATTCCCCCATGAGGTTAGCTGTAATCAGACTTGACCTCTGTGGTTATGGTGATGAGAGCTAAAGAATAGGGAAATTCACAGAAAGAAAAGGACAGCTTTTAGACTTGCTTTGCTTGCTTGTTTTGTCTTAATTCAGTTGCACAATGTTCATTAAAAATTTGCTTCATTTCTTTTTTAGAGTCCAGTGCTGAGCAGAGAGAAAACTCACTTCATTTATGATGAGAAAAGATAAGGCAAAATAATAAATTGCCAAATAGCTTCAGAATTCAGTGCTTTCTGAACAGTGATCAGGGTTTTTCTTCTTCCCTCCTCCTCCACCCCTACCACAACCATTGATCAATTCTCATTATTAGCTCTTAGAAAAGCAGACAATCTCTGGGACAAGCCTGGCTTCAGATCAGAGAGTCAATATTCTACTGTAACAATCTGCCAAAAAATGCGATTCAGGCACATTTAAAGTGTGTCTCCCCAGAGGAAAGCAAGAAACAGAGGCCACTGAGGGGGGCCTCACTGTTTAGTTTGATTCAACCACAGCTGCCTCTGACATATCTAAGCCAGGCAGGGTTATCATCATAAAATGCAAGTGAGCAAATGCAGAGTGACAGCAGACCACTGCACAAAGGTCGCCCGGTTCAGGAAGTTTATCCAACTCCCTTCACGATTCTCCTCTCTCTCTGCCTGCCCCCCACCTCACATGAAGAGCTGAATTCATGGTGATGAAGATGCACAGAGAGGCAACACGTGACAGCAGGTATAGCATCACTTAAAAAAAATAATTTATGAGGACAGTGATGTCAGCAAGATGGCTGACTAGAAGCTCTTAGCTCTCTTCCCACCACACAATAAAATCCAAACAACAAATTAATAGCTATGTACATTTTGATCAAAAGAACAAAAGGGGAACTCCAGAGAACCGCAAAGAAGCAATAGAAGTCCTGTAGGGAACAGAAACCCAGGATGGCCCCACAGGGAAGGGAAGGAAAGGAAACACCCTGCCTCTGCCACCCAACATCCCCAGTCAGAATCAGCTCAGAACCAGGAGGTACATCTCCCTGCAGGAAAAAGGTAAGCAAGAGGACTCCAGCAGCCTCTATTGCCACTGCAAACACCTGCAGTTTTCACTACTGAAGATTCCAGTAGTCCTCACAGGATCAGTGCCCAGCTGAGGGAGCTCCCAGAGTCCAGACACTGAACTACTTCACAGAAGGGGCCAACACTGTGCCCTGGCCCCCTGTGGCATATGCTGCTATTAATACTATGATGCACCACCTTGAACTGCAGCCATTGCTACGTTGCATCCTAATTGGGAATGGGTAACCGTAGCACCCCTCCGCCCCTGAGGCTTTGCTGCAATTACAATACACCCACCCAGTAGCATACCATCCCCAAACCAGGGTCTTGGGGGAACTACTGTGGCGCCTGTTCACTTTCCAAGGCCAAAGTGGATGCAGTAGTCCCACTAAGCTGGGATCTGTTGTTCTGAGGCACACCCCAACACTTGGGCTCAGGGGCCTGGCATGCTGCTGTGGTTCTGACCTGAAGGCAGGGTGCAGCACTGATACGACTCTGGGGAAGAAGAGGTGCTCCAGAGGCTCAGGATCAAGGAGAAGGGTACAGCTGCAAACTGGGACCTGGAACCAACAGGGCACAGTGGCAGCTCAGGCTCCGGGGGATGAGGTGGTGACTCTAAACCCTGGGGGGTAGGACACAGCAGTAGCCCAGGCTCCGAAAGGCCAGGTGCAGTAGCACAAGGACCCAGGAATGAAAGGTCAAGAGAGAATTAGATGATATAGTCAAAGTGCTGAAAGAAAAAAAACTGGCAGTCAAGATTACCATACCCAGTAAATCTATCCTTTAAAAATTGAAGGAGAGCTAAAGTCTTTCCCAGACAAGCGAAGGCTAAAGGAATTTATCACCACCAGAGCTGCCCTGCAAAAAAATGCTTAAGGAAGTTCTTCTAATGGAAATGAAAAGATGATAATTACTATCATGAATACATATGAAAGTAAAACTCATTGGTAGAGGTAAATACAGAGTCAAATCCAAAATACTCCAATATTGTAACAATTGTGTAAATCATACATATCTCCAGTATGAAGGTTAAGAGGAAAATAGTCAAAAATAACTAAAACTACAATAAGTTATTAAGGAATAAATATAAAAATATGTAAACTGTGACATCAAAAATATAAAATCATAGGTGGGGAGGGTAAAAGTCTAGAGTTTTGTATATGATAGAAGTTGTTATCAGCTTAATAGTTGATTATAAGATGTTTTATGTAAGCATCATGGTAACAACAAAAAACTACAACAGATATACAAAGGATAAAGAGAAAGGAATAAAAGCTAACACTACAAAAAATTATCAAACCACAAAGGTAGACAACAGAAGAAGAAAGGATTAAAGGGCTATAAAACAACCAGAAAACAGGTTTTTAAAATGGCAGTAGTAATTCCTTACCTATCAATAATAACCTTGAATGTAAATGGATTAAATTCTCCAATTAAAAGATAGAGTGGCTGAAGAGATTAAAAAAACATCCAACCATGTACTACCTACAAGAAACCTACTTTAGTGACACAGACTGAAAGTGAAGGGCTGGAGAAAGGTATTTCATGCAAATGGTAACCAAAAGAAAGCAGGGGTGACTATACTTATCTGACGAAATGGACTTCAAGTCAAAAACTGTCTTAGAGACAAGGTCATTATTTAATGATAAAAGAATCAATTCATCAAGAGGACATAACCGTTGTAAATATATATGCTACCCACATTAGAGCACCTAAATGTATAAAATAGATATTAATGGACATGAAGGGAGAAATAGATGGCAATACAATAACAGTATGGGACTTCAATAACCCACTTTCAATAATAGATCAGACAGAAAATTATTAATAAAGAAATACTGGACTTGAATTACACTTTTGACAAAGTGGACCTAACAGACATAGAAAGAACTTTCTATCCAATGTAACAGTACACATTTTTCTCTAGTGCACAAAGAACATTCTCCAGGATAGACCATGTGTTAGGTCACAAAACAAGTCTTAACAAATTTAAGAAGATAATATTATCTAGTATTGTTTCAGATCACAGTGACATGAAACTAGAAATCAATTAACAGGGGGAATCTTGGAAAATTCATAAATATGTGGAAATTAAACAACATGCTCCTGAACAATCAATGGGTCAAAGAAGAAATCAAAAGGGAAATTTGAAAATATCTTGAGACAAATAACAACGGAAATACAACAAATCAAAACCTATGGGATGCAGCAAAAGCTGTTCTGAGAGAGAAGTTTATAGCAATAAATGCCTACATTAAAAAAAGAAGAAATTGGCCGGGCGCAATGGCTCACACCTGTAATCCTAGCACTCTGGGAGGCCGAGGCGGGCGGATTGTTTGAGCTCTAGAGTTCGAAACCAGCCTGAGCAAGAGCAAGACCCCATCTCTACTAAAAATACAAAAGAAATTAATCAGACAACTAAAAATATATGGAAAAAATTAACCGGGCATGGTGGCACATGCCTGTAGTCCCAGCTACCTGGGAGGCTGAGGCAGAAGGATTGCTTAAGCCCAGGGGTGTGAGGTTGCTGTGAGCTAGGCTGATGCCATCGGACTCGCTCTAGCCCAGGCAAAAGAGTGAGACTCTGTCTCAAAAAAAAAGAAGAAGAAATTGCAAATTGACCAAGGGGTTGAAAAATAAAAGAAAAAAATAAAAAAGATCACAAATAAGTAGTATAACATTAGGCCTCGAGGAAGAACAAACCAAACTCAAAATTAGCAGCAGGAAAAATATAATAAAATTCAGACAGAATTAAATCAAAGAACAGAAAAATCCCAGGGGGGGAGCGGGAAATCAACAAAACGAAGAGTTTTTTTTTTTTGAAAAGATAAAATTGACAAACCCTTATCTAATTATCTAATCTAAGAACAAAAGAGAGAAGACTCAAAATCAAAAATGAAAGTGAAGGAATTACAACAGACACCTCAGAAATAAAAAAGATTATAAGGGACCATTCTGAACAGTTATATGTCAACAAATTAGATAACCTAGAGGAAACGGATAAATTCATAGGGAGAGAAAAACAAAAACAAAAACAATCTACCAAGATTGAGTCAGGAAGAAGTAGAAAGCGTGAACAGACCAATAACAAAGAGATTAAAGAGGTAATCAAAAACCTCCTGACAAAGAAAAGCCCAGGACCAGATGGCTTCACAGATGAATTCTATCAAACATTCAAAGAAGAATTAATATCAATACTTCTTATAGTCTTCCAAAAAAAAAAAATAGAGCTAGAAAGAATACTTCCAAACACATTTTACAAGGCCAGCATCACCTTAATACCTAAGTCAAAGATATCAAAATAAAAGAAAATTACAGGCCCATCTCTCTGATGAACATTGATGCAAAAATTCTCAATAAAATATTAACAAACTGAATCCAAGAACACATCAAAAAGATTATATATCATTACCAAATAGAATTTATCCCTGGCAGGCAAGGCTGGTTTAACATATGTAAATCAAATCAATGGGATATACCACATTAACAGAATGAAGGCTGAAAACCACTCTTGATTGATGCAGAAAAAGTATTTGACAAAGTCCGACATCCTTTCCTGATAAAAACCCTCAACAGGAATGTTCCTTAACATAATAGAGCCATTTATGAAAAACCCACAGCTAACATAATTAATGAGGAAAAACTGAAAGCTTTTCCACTGAGATCTGGTACAAGGCAAAAATGCCCACTCTCACCACTTCTATTCAAAATAGTACTGGATATATTGGCAAGAGCAACTAGACAAAAAAGAAAGGGAAAAAAAAAGCATACAAATTTGATAGGAAGACGTCATCTATATTTGCAGATGATATTATAATTTTAAAAAAAAAAAAAAAAACCAAAGATTCCACTAAAAAAAAAAAAAACTGTTAGAATAAATGAATTCAGTAATATTTCAGGATATAAAAATCAACATATAAAAATCAGTAGCATTTCTATACACGAACAATGAACTAATGGAAAAGAAATCAAGAAAACAATCCTATTTATCATAGAATAAAAAAATGCCCTTAGAAATAAATTTAACCAAGGATGTGAAAGATCTATACACTGAAACTATAAAACATTGATGAAAAAAATTGATGACACAAATAATTGGAAATATATCCCATGCTTATGGAGCATAATTATTAAAATTTCCATACTACCCAAGACAATATACATATTAAAAACATAATCCCTATCAAAATTACCAATGACATTCACAGAAATAGAAAAAAACAAGCCTAAAATTTGTATGGAAACATAAAAGACCCTGAATAGTCAAAACAATTCTGTGAAAAACAAAGTTGGAGGTATCACACTTCCTGATTTTAAATTATATTACAAAGCTATAGTAATCAAACAGTATGGTACTGGCATAAAAACACATAGACCAATGGAATAGAATAGAGAGCCCAGAAATAAGTTCAAACATACAGTCAACTAATTTTGGACAAGGGCACCAAGAGGACCAATGGGGAAAGGACAGTCTCTTAAATAAATGATGCTGGGAAAACTGGATTTCCACATGCAAAAGAATGAAATTGGACCCTTATCTTACATCATACACAAAAATCAACTCAAAATGGATAAAAGACCTAAATATAAGACATGAAACCATAAAACACCTAGAAGAGAACAAGCTATTTGACATCAGCCTTGGCAGCGATTTTTTGGATATCACACAGAAAGCCCAGTCTACAAATGCAAAAATAAATGGGACTACATCAAACTAAAAAGCTTCTGCACAGCAAAGGAAACAATCAACAAAATGAAAAGGCAATGTACACACTGGGGAAAAAAATTGCAAACTACCTATGTGATAAGGGGTTAATATCTAAACCTTATCAACAGTCTTACAATTCAATAGCAGAAAAACAAATAATAAAAGATGGGCTAAGGACTTGCACAGACATTTCTTCAAAGAAGACATAAAAATGGCCAACGGGTATATGAAAAGATGCCCAATATTACATTAATCATCACAAAAAATATAAATTAAAACCAGATGTGAGGCCAGACACAGTGGCTCACACCTGTAATCCTAGCACTCTGGGAGGCCAAGGCGGGAGGATTGCTTGAGCTCAGGAGTTCGAGACCAGCCTGAGCAAGACCCCATCTCTACTAAAAATAGAAATTGGCCAAACAACTAAAAATAGAAAAAATTAGCCAGGCACAGTGGCACGTGCCTGTAGTCCCAGCTACTCGGGAGGCTGAGGCAGGAGGATCACTGGAGCCCAGGAGTTTGAGGTTGCTGTGAGCTAGGCTGAAGCCACTGCACTCTAGCCCGGGCAAGAGAGTGAGACTCTGTCTCAAAAAAAAAAAAAGATATGTGATAGCAGTTCATACCTGTTAGGATGCTATTACCAAAAAGATAAGACATAAACTATGTTGGTGAGGGTGGGGGGAAAAGGGAACCCCAGAACACTGTTGGGACTGTAGACTGCATTCCCGTGTTCATTGCAGCATCATTCACAGTAGCCAACGTTCGCAAACAACCTGTCTGTCAATGGACAATTGGATAAAAAAACTGAGATTATATATGTGTGTATTTATATGTACATGTGTGTATATGTGTGTGTGTGTATATGTATATTTAGGGAGAGAGAGAAATGAATACTTTCAACCCTGAAAAAGAAAAAAATCTTGTGCTCGCTTTGGCAGCACATATACTAAAATTGGAACAATAAGAGAAGATTAGCATGGCCCCTGCAATTTAAAAAAGTATTAAAAATTTTAAAATAAAAAATAAAATTTTTTAAAAATTAAAAGAACAAAATTTTGCCATTTACCACATCATCAATGACCTTGGAGTACATCATACTAAGTGAAATAAGTCAGACATAGAAGTAAAAATATTGCATGATCTCACTTATATGTGGAATCTTAAAAAAAATTCAAACATATACAGACAGAGAACAAAACAGTGGTTATGGGGGAGAGGAAACAGGAACATGTAGGTCAGAAGATACAAAGTAGCAGACATGTAAGATGAACAAATCTAGAGATCTATTGTACAACAGGAGAACTATTGGTAATAAAATATCGTACTGTATTTGGTATTCATGCTAAATGAGTAGATTTTAGCTGTTCTTGACACAAAAACAAACCAAAAAAATGGGTAACTTTGTGAAATGATAGATATATTACTTTGCTTCACTGCAGTAACCTTTTTACTATCTATATGTATCCCATAATATCATATTGTATACCTTAAATATACACATTAAAATTTTTTAAATAATAATTTATGAAGCCCAGAGAGAGTAACAAGGGAAGAATGCTTCTCTGTGATCTTGAGGAATCTTTGGAGTTGAAAGACACAGGATAAACATTACATACTTGTGTGTTTTTATATGCATTTGTGTATGTGAGTATGTGTATATGAAACTGTTTTTATAGCCAAAAAATGGTAAAGCATCTGTAATTTTACATCATTCAGCCATATATACTTATATTTGACAAACATAATACATACAGTTAGTCCTCAATGTCATCCATAGGTTTTTTGGAAACTGACTTTAAGCAAAACAACATATAATGAAAACCAATTTTACCACAGGCTAACTGATATAAACAAGAGTTAAGTTCTAACAATCTATTTCTGGTCACAGAAACATCACCAAACTTCTAAATAAAGACCCAAAACACTTCTAACATTAAACATTGAAATAAATGTGAGCCATACACATATTTAAGAAAGAGTAATAAAAATAAGATAATTATTTACCCAATTTTTGGTGAATTGGTGAGTAATGGTGGTCATGGTGGTGGCAGGTTTAATCAAGGAATAAACGTTTCCAAAGCAAAAATTGTAACACCTCCAACCACGAGGTAGTTCAAAAACAAACAATGACAAACATGGTAAGCTCGCTGAACACTGTCATACCACATTGTTATTTTTGAGCACTTGTATGATTTTCATATACTTTATCAATTTTTATTTTACAATAATTTGTATTCATTCGTTCATTTTCCAACCAGCTTATTCCAATTCAGAGGCACAGGTGACCAGACCCTATCCCAGCAGCTCAGGGCACAAGGCAGGAACCAACCCTGGGCAGGATGCCATCCCATCACAGGGCACACTCATACATACACCACACTCACTCAGAAGGGGACAATTTAGATGTGCCAATTCACCTGAAGTGCACATGTGTGGGATGTGGGAGGAAGCTGAGTACCCGAGAAAACCCACACAGATGTGGGGGAACGTGCAAACTCCACACAGACACAGACAGTGGCCCTGGACGGGAATCAGGTTTTTTTCTCATCCACGTTATAACCAAACGATGTTGAACAAAACGAGGTTATTTGAGGACTTGCCGTACATGATCAAAAATAAAAAGGGACAGAAATGATCTTGGATAGATCAACCGGTAAGGAGCCAAGAGGTGAGTAGAGAATGTAGAGAATAAATGACTTATTCAGATATTGTTGCTTTGGCTGTGAGAGGAAAAAAGAAAAAAAGAAAAACAGATATCGTTAAAGTGTTCAAAATCTATCATTGATTAATATGATTATGTTTAGTACTTAATTTAAATGATGTAATATATAGCTATGTAAATTACTTTTTCTTTTTTTTTGAGATAGGGTCTCACTCTGTCACCCAGGCTAGAGTACAGTGGTGCAATCACAGCTCACTGCAGCCTCCAATTCCTGGGCTCAAGCGATCCTCCCACCTCAGTCTCCCAAGTAGCTGGGACTAGCCATCATCCCTAGATAATTTTTCTAACTTTTTTTTTTAAGAGATTAGGTCTTGCTATGTTATCCAGTTTGTGAATCTTTTTATACAAACACATGCCTGTATTGTCTCCCATGGATGACACATTTACTCCCCATACCTGACCTTATTCTAGCCCCCAGTTGACATCGTTCAGCATGTTCACTCTGGAAACACACACTACAAGAAACGGTTACATCTAAAACGTCTTCATCGACTGTAGGCTTCTTGAAGGTTGAGATCAAGTTCTTAGGGCATATTGTCTCCTAACACAAGTTCAGATGATTTATCCCAACAAAAATCTCCACAGTCCCAATGTGGCATCCCTTTCCCCAAATCATCAAGGATATTCCTTGGGTTCATCCCCCATTTCAGTGTGACCACCCTGCCAATGAAACTATTCAAAAAGATCCCCTCTGTACTAAAAATAGAAAAAATTAGCTGGGCATGGGGGCTTGCGCTTATAGTCTCCGCTACTCAGAAGGCTGAGCCAGGAGGATGCTTGAGTCCAGGAGTTTGAGGTTGCTGTGAGCTATGAGGATGCCATTGTACTGTACCCAGGGCAAGAGTGAGACTCTGTCTCAAAAAAAAGTTCCTGGATGGATAAAATTGAGCTATTAAACAAACTAAAGAAACTTTTCACCTATGCTAGAATGCTAATCTCCTTCAATCCACAATGCCTACTCATGGAAAAGGCCAACATTTCCAATCTCAGGGCTATTTTTTCACAAACCAACCCTAGGCCAATGCTTCCCAAGAATCCCTGAAGATAAATCTCAGATTCCTGTGCCCAAACCTAAGTCTACAATCACAATTTCCAGGGACAAATTCTGGTAATCTGCTCTGGACGAATGCTCTCATAGCCTAAACATGCTTGTTCTGTAAACATATCTCTTTGTTTAACCCCTAACCCCAGCTCATGCAGGTGAAAGAGCTCCTACAGTGTAGCCTCAACACTGCCTGGGATAGGCCTGGCACTCATAACGTCTAAAACGTCTTCATCGACTGTAGGCTTCTTGAAAGTTGAGTCAGAAACAGACACGGTTGACTCTGTTCTTCCAGTAACCCATGTCTAATGCAGTCCCAAATCTTTTTCTGAAGGAAGCAGGGATTAGAAAGACAATCAGGTAAATGGTTCCTCACCCAGAAGTGGATTATATTAATAGATCAGAATATCAGGGATTCTGGACCCACATTACCCCAGTGGAGATTTCACAGGAATATGGCCCCACCTGGTCCTGTTGGCATTGATGAAGTTCAGAACATGCTACTCCAAAATATGGCACCTTGGTATATTGAATATTTTAACCTGAAGGAATTTGAGAAATGGCAGGTGCAGAAAGGACTCTGACCTCCTCTTTCTTTACTAAAGCAAGTCACCCTCGAGTGAGAAGTGCCCTCCCTATACCTGGAGGAAACGACCATCCTTATCTCCGAAGATGGAGAAATGCTGAAAGAAATTTAAATGAACAGGACTTGCTAAATTTTCTCCAGTTTATTACCCTTAGGTCATACCCTACTGTCCTTTCACATTTTCCCACAACTCTGCACTCTTCATCAAGCCGAGCATAAAAAGACTCAGGCTTAAAACACTCTTTGAGTCTTCATTGCCTATGAAGGCTCCTGTGTCGTGTAAAACTAAATTAAATAAATTTGTATGCTCTTCTTCTCTTAATCTGTCTTTGCCAGTTTAGTATTCAGACCCAACCAGGAACCCTAAGAGCATTAAGGAAAAGTTTTCCTCCCCTACAGCATTCATCCCGTATCCCTCTCCAATCGCTGATAGGGCTGATATGGTCCGGTAAGCCAGTAAGGCCTCTTGTGACAGCCTGTTTTTTACATCCCAGCCATCAAAGTCCAGACTCCAGTCTGGATTGCAGGTTATAAGGGCATACTTGGTTCACTAGTCTTCCAGTAATTCCACGTATTTTACAACAGTCCACCCATTGTAGGGTCCCATAGTTGTGTGCCCAGGTAAAATACAGACAGACAGGAATGGGTCATTCTCTGAGATTAATGCCTGTGAGACCTGCAGCTGCCTTACACATATTCCTAATCTTCCTCCTAACCCTAATTCCCTTAAAAGAACTTGGAGAAACCCAGAGTTCACCCCAGTTCACAGTACAGACTATGAGTTGAGAATAGGAGGAAGCCACTAGAAGCAAAAGCCAAACATAAAGGCATACTATAATTAGAACCTGGAACCCATTACATACAGGTCTGTTATTATGGATCACACACTTCTCAGCCTGCATGAGACCCTTTCGCCTTGTGTGCTCTCTGCCATGTTATGACACAGCAAGAAGGCCCTCACCAAATGCTGGTGTCATGCTTTTGGACTTCCCAGCCTCCAGAACTCATGAGCTAAATCAATTTCTTTAGAAATTACGTAGGTCTCAGGTATTCAGTTATAGCCACAGAAGGCAGACGCAGCATCTTTTTCTTGGGAGTTGATTCCATCAGTAAATCAAATGGGCAGGTCTCAACACACTCAGATCTCCAAGTCTGATCCCAGGGGTTCCCACGTGTAATAAGAGAAATTAAAGAGAATCTGGGAGATTTTGAGCAAGAAAGTGGTACAATGAAATTCGTGCTTTAAGAAGGTTAAGCTGGCATCTGCAGGATAATTTTAAGGTAGAATTTACTGGGTTCATGGGAAGACTAGTATAGCAATCAAATGTGGATTCTAAAAGTCTGAATTTGCAAGGTGGTAATATAAAGGAAGATGCATATATTAGAAACATTAGAAAAGAAAAATCAACTAAATTTAGTGAGTAAAAGTTTTGTCCAGAGAAAAAGGCTTATGAGAGGTTGAGGGTAGGATTAACATGACTTAAAAATAGAGGCTGGATATGAGAAAATTAGATAATGGAGAAATCTGGTATTCCTGAGGGGGTGAGCAATTTCAGGGATTATTTAGACAAAGCAAACTCTGACTATATATTAATAGAAAGCACCAAGCTCCATGTGCCAATGGGGAAATAAAATTTGATTTCCTTTGTGTATATGTGAATGTGCTTACTGTTTTCTAAATTGAAGAACAGCTCAGCCAAGAACATGAATAGACAATCTACAGAAGGAGAAATCAAATGGCCAATAAGCATTTAAAAATATGTTTAATAGTGGAATTGCAGCTGATAAGGATTGGTTTCTAAAAATAGAATGTAAGGCAAGAGAAAATCAAGTGTAGTATAGCCAATTACCTTTGAAAACCTCTTAAACTTTCAATAAAATACAGCATATATGCTTTGGTACACAGAATCCTACATGTGTGTATAAATATATACTAGATTGTGTTGGGGAGAGGTCCCCAAGACCACATTCAGCTTCAGTGATTCATAAGAAGAACTCATAGAATTCAGAAAAGCTGTTATATTCATGGTTATGGTTTATTACCGCAAAAGGATAAACATTAAAAGCAGTAAAGGAAAAAGGTACATAGAGCAGAGTCCTAGAGAAACCAAGTGCAAGCTTAGTTCTCCCAGGGCTTAATCTCCCAGCTATAATGTGTGACTTACTTACAGGTATTGTTAACCAGGGAAACTCAGCTGATCCTTGATGTCTAAAGTTTTTATTGGGGCAGGGTGGTCAATTACATACACATGGAACACCCACTTGACTTAGCTACTCAGTCTTCAGCCCCAGCAGATGTTTAACTGATACAGTGTAGCCCAGGGCCCCAGTTGAATAAGAACAGGTATTCACTATACTTGTATTCACATTGTTAACATAAATTATCTGGCATGGCCTGTGATAACTATACAAAGACACTCTTATTGGGCAGGGTATTCCAAGGGCTTAGAGGTTATCTCCCAGGTGTTGGTCAAAGGCCAGTCTTGAAGACCTTTGGAATATACAGGATTTAAATACCTACATCTCCTGAGTTAACCCCTCGGTGCACATGCACGTAAAAATTAGGACCACATATAGTTTACTTATGCAAAGCATAGCTGTATAACACTACCTTTGAAGACCAGAATCACAATTCCTCTTCCAGGCAAATATCCAAGTAAATAACATATACGAACAAAGATCTACATTCAAGGATGAGAGTAAAAGAGTGAAAATTTGAAAACAAACAATATTCAAGATTGGGAACATGGTTAAATAAACCATGGTTCATTCATATCTTGAACTGCTATGTAGCCATTAAAACTCATATATCGGGCCGGGCGCGGTGGCTCACGCCTGTAATCCTAGCACTCTGGGAGGCCGAGGTGGGCGGATCGTTCTGAGCTCAGGAGTTCGAGACCAGCCTGAGCAAGAGTGAGACCCCGTCTCTACCAAAAATAGAAAGAAATTAATT
>CAUYSK010071437.1:0-11757 GCA_963575035.1 Avahi laniger | reverse complement strand
CCCGGCTAATTTTTGCTATATGTATTTTTAGCTGTCCAATTAATTTCTTTCTATTTTTGGTAGAGATGAGGTCTCGCTCTTGCTCAGGCTGGTCTCGAACTCCTGAGCTCAGAATGATCCGCCCACCTCGGCCTCCCAGAGTGCTAGGATTACAGGCGTGAGCCACCGCGCCCGGCCTCACATATATGTATTTTTAAGAGACAGAGTCTTGCTCTGTCACCCAGGCTGGAGTGCAGTGGTGTGATCATAGCTCACTGTAACCTTGAACTCCTGAGCTAAAGCAATCCTCTTACCTCAGCCTTCCAAGTAATTGGGACTACAGGTGTGTACCACCATGCTTGGCTAATTTTAAAAATTATTTTATTTATTTTTTGTAGAGATGAGGTCTCACTGTGTTGCATAGGTTGGTCTTGAACTCTTGGCCTCAAGCAGTCCTCCTGCCTGGGCCTCCCAAAGTGCTGGTATTACAGGTATGAGCCACTATATCTGGCTGTTTCATATGTTTAAAATGTTTATTATTGGTTGTGGGGTAGAATATAGAAGCTATTCACTTTCACTTAATCTGAAATACTAGGAACTTAGAGACACTAGTGAAAGCACTAGGATATACCTAAGCAATTAGGGATGGTCAAAGTCAAAACAGGCAGAAATATTTTCTGCCACTAGTCTGTGCTCTACTTTTTTTTTTGAGACACTTTTGCTCTTTTGCCCCAGCTAGAGTACAGTCATCATAGTTCACTACAACCTCAAACTCCTGGGCTCAAGCAATCCTCCCACCTCGGACTCCCATGACAGGTGTGAGCCACTACATCTGACCTCTCCTATTTTTTTTTAACCTCACTATCCTAGATTCTGAATATGCTCTCCTACTGTACTGTATCTATTTTTACTTTCCAAAGAATAAAGACAGTATAATTAGTAATATTCTTCATTAATCTCCCTGAAATTTGATTGTTTATACTAATGGATATGTATTAGTATATGTGTTTTAAATACTAAGAACATCTATATGTATGTAGTTGGGAAAGTATCCTGAAATATTTATTGATCCTTAATATTCAACACTTAGTTTTTTTATATTTTACCTAATGAGCTCCTACTTTACAGAGCACAGGGGGAAAAAAAGATAAAACATGAAAGAGGATACAGAAAGTTCTATATTTTTATAAGGAATACGGGAATTTGGAAAACAATCCAATGTCAGCAAAAAAAGAATGAAGGCTAGCCGGGCACAGTGGCTCACGCTTGTAATCCTAGCACTCTGGGAGGCCGAGGTGGGAGGATCACTTGAGCTCGGGAGTTCGAGACCAGCCTGAGCAAGAACAAGACCCCGTCTCTACTAAAAATAGAAAAATTAACCAGGTGTCAGTGGCATGCACCTGTAGTCCCACATACTTGGGAAGCTGAGGCAGGAAGATCACCTAAACCCAAGAGTCTGAGGTTGCTGTGAGCTAGGCTGATATCACGGCACTCAGGGCAACAGAGTAAGACTCTGTTTCAAAAAAAAAAAAAAAAAGAATGAAGGCTGGAAGACAAAATTTAGATATAAATGTTAAAGGAACAGGGATTATCTAGAACAAAAATAATAGAATCACTTAACTAGCTTAAGTTAAATAAATTATCATATCCAAAATGGTGATCAATTTGTAGCCAATGAGAACAAAAGAAAATGGATCTAAATACTATATCAATATCAGGATTTAATGCAAGGAACGACAGTGGAAAGATAGTTAAAATATCTTCCCCTTCCTGAGCAATTTAGTTTTAAAGTCATGAGGTGGTGAACAAGGAAGATGTCTGAGCCAGAGGGATGGGGAGAAGCAGCTCAGTACAGGTGTCAGAACCCAAGTGGCATGTAAAGGGCATCCACATGGGGCAGCCCAGTGTGGTATGCTAGGGCCTGAAGGAGGTGAAGAGGGATTCATGCAGGGAAGGAGATGGTAGGATAGCAGAAATGGGAGATTGATCAAAGAAGTAAATATATTAAGGATAAAAGAAATTAGGCTTCACAATGCTAAATAAGGGAGGGATAAATGGAAAGGAAGAAAACTAGAATGAATCCTGTGGTGCGAACTGGAATTAGAGATGCCAGCAGGAACTCATAGTTTTTAAAAATATAGAGATAGGCTGGGCATGGTGGCTCATGCCTGCAATGTTAGCACTTTGGGAAGCCAAGGCAGGAGGACTGGAGGCAGGGAGTTCAAGACCAGCCTGAGCAACATAGCAAAGACCCCATCTCTACAAAAAATTTAAAAATCACCTCGGCATTGTGGCATGTACCTGTAGTCCCAGCTACTCGGGAGGCTGAGGCAGGAGGATCACTTCAGCCCAGGAACCTGAGGTTGCAGTGAGATATTATGACGCCATTGCACTCCAGCCTGGGCAACAGAGTGAGACTATATCAATAAAAAAAAAAAAAAGTGCAATCTCTTTAAAAAATAGATAAAACTCTAGAACTCATATATTGTACTAGGTATGTTTGTAAATAAACTTATGAATGCTTAGTACCTCTTCTCTAAAATATGCAATGTGATCATTGGCACATGCTTATTTTTTTGTTTGGGTAATATTCCAGCATTAGTCTCTTGATCAAAAAATGTGTGTGATTTAGCTTGTTTCATGGTCTTAAATTATGAGATCTTTGATTCCTAGGTCAGGACCTTGTTAATAGTTTGTGTTGTAAAAGAGAAATGCATACTGTAGATATCTATCTGGATTATAAGGAAAAAAAAAGAAACGCAAACTTGGAAAAAAAAACAAACAGCTGGAACTACTAAAGAATTCTGTAAAAGCAAAGTGATATAGACAGCTAAGGTGGCTCCAGTGATCCCTGCTCTCTGATACTCATGCCCTCGTATAATCTCCTCCTCTTAAGTATGGGCTGGCCTAGTGACTTGCTTCTAATGAATAAAATATGACAAAAGTGATGTGATGTCACTTCTGAGATTGGGTTACAAAATGAGTCTGGCTTCCATCTTGTTCTCTCACCTGCTGACTCTGATGGAAGCCAGCTACCAAGTTGTGAACTGTCTCTATGGAGAGGCCCATGAAGCAAGGAATCAAGGGAGGTTCCTGGCCAACTGAAGCCTTCAATAGTCACAAGGAAATGAATCCTGCCAACAATCACATGACTGAGCTTGGAATTAGGTCCTTTCCTAGTTGAGTCTTGAGATGACAGTGCCCCTGGCCAACCTTGATTGCAGCCTGTGAGAGACCCTGAGCCAGAGGACTCAGTTAAGCTATGCCTGGATTCCTGAGCCACAGAAATTGTGAGATAATAAATGTTTGCTGTTTTAAGTCACTAAATTTTAGGGCAATTTGTTATGTAACAATAGATAACTAATACACAAAGGAAAATCTAGAAAAAGACAGTATAGTAGTAAGTAGAGTCTCAAAAAACATCAGGCTATAATTCTAGTCTGCCATTTGCTAGCACGTTGAACTTGAGCAAGTTATATAACTTACCCAAAATCGTTTCCTCTTCTGTAAAACAAATATAATAATAATACCTATTTTCATAGGTAAAGATTAAGTGTGATAATATATATGAAAACACACTATACACTAATATTAGTTATTGTTTCTTCTCTCAGGCTCTTGGTTTTTTCTTCCATAAAAAGAAAAGGTTAGATAATTTCAAATGTCTCTTTGAGGATAACATATGATGCTGATTTTCCTGTAAAATTTTTTATCAAGATTGATTCTTAAATTTAAAACATCAGAGTAAGGTACAATGCTGTGGAAGAATAACAATCACAGGTGCATGTAGAAAGTGCAACTCACATGAACTAAAAAAGGATATAGAGAATGTTTCCACTCTGCTAAAGAAGGCTTCTTTGCTTGTAGATTCCAATGGAGGTTGTTCTGCTTGGGGTGATCCATCAACTGGCTGAGATGTGGCAGATGTATTTTTCCTAATATAAACGGCAAAACTGTTGGTAATCCTTTTATGGTACTACCCTACTTAAATGTTTTGTATCTAGTTTCTCTACACATCATATTATCAATCACACCAACACTGGATTTTAAACTTCTTAAAAATCATTTTAGTCATGTCATTCTTCTGCTTAATATTTTCAATGGTTTCATAATACTTACTAAATAAAACCCGAATTCTTCAGTTTGGCATTCAAAACTCTTTATAGTTTGGCCATACCTGAATTTCAATCAATTACTACCTCTACAGTGCTCTCCTAATACTGGCAAAATATTCTACTAGTTCACCCACCGTTCTCTGATAGTATTTTGCATAACTTTAGTAAGCACAAAATAATACTTCAGGTATGCTTTATATAATTTGAACCTCTTCATAAACTTAACTCTTATTAGCAGAAAAAACAATTTTGATATTTCTACCTGGATAGACTCTTGATACTACTATTGAGAAACTACTGAGAAAATTCAAATTGAAGTAAGCATATTTTGGAAATTTCATGAAAAAAATTCACAGAGAAAAAAATCGGCAAAGCAATTCTCTCGTTTTCAGTGAAAGGTATTTCAATAGTGCCTACGAGTGGGGATGAGGAGTTGAAATTGCTGAAAGACAAAAGTTATTTTAATAAAAATAGGATTATACCAACAATTATAACTCTAAAGAAATAAATTTATTCTAAGAATCTCTCTCAGAGATTCACGAAGAGCCTTGGGGAAGTATGTCTTGGGAAAAATTCAGAGGATCCATAAACTTGGATGAGAAAAAAAGGACATTTATTTCACTTTTCACTAGCCTCTAAGATTTAGCATTTCCTTTGATTACGAATGAAAATAAAAAACTATAGTAGTGGCCAGGTGCGGTGGCTCACGCCTGTAATCCTAGCTCTCTGGGAGGCCGAGGAGGGTGGATTGTTTGAGCTCAGGAGTTCGAGACCAGCTTGAGCAAGAGTGAGACCCCGTCTCTACTAAAAATAGAAAGAAATTAATTGGACAACTAAAAATATATAGAAAAAACTAGCCGGGCATGGTGGCGCATGCCTGTAGTCTCAGCTACTCGGGAGGGTGAGGCAGGAGGATCGCTTGAGCCCAGGAGTTTGAGGTTGCTGTGAGCTAAGATGACGCCACGGCACTCTAGCCTGGGCAACACAGTGAGACTCTGTCTCAAAAAAACAAAAACAAACAAAAAACTATAGTAGTATTAGTAGTACCTGTAACTTTGTCATCAATGGAAATACTTTTCTCACATTATGGTTGTTGCACATGTTTTGAAATAACGTTTATGTTCATCACTACTTCAAAATGATGGTTGATAACAGACATACCACTAGATATTATTAATATAAACTCTTTAATAAAAACGCACGTTACTGTATAACTTTTTCTTTAACTATCTTGATAACTACATTCCAACGTAATTGGTTTCCTTTATAATCCTACGTAATTTATTTTAAGCATTTAACAACACTACTCTGAAAGGGGGTTCACGAGCTTCATCACACTGCCGAAGAGGTCCACAGCACAAAAAAGATTAAGAATCCCAACGAAGAGAAGTCGGGTGCGCTCAGTTAATGGTCTTCTCTTTTTCCTTTCAAAAATATATGCCCTATGGCAAAATTCTGCCCATTGTGCGGAATTCAGTACATTCAAGAGAAAGATAGAAGCCGACCAAGCTTAGTAACCCCAGTCTCTTTCAGATCCCAAGAAGCCATCCCCACCAACTGAGTCGCCGACAGAGGGGACCCCCAATCCCCGCTCCAGGCCTGTGTTCCCCAAGCCCTCCTCAGTCTTCCAGCACCGGACCCAGGGTTGACTCGTGAACTCACGCGTCCACGCCTCCCTCTTCCGGAGCAATCCCCTCATCTATCAACTGCCGGATTTTCTGGGGGGTCCCTTCTGGGGAGCGAACGACTGCACCCCAATTCCTTTCAACCCCCGCGGCAAACGCTTCTCCCTCACTGGGCGCCGCCATCTCGGTCCGTTGGCGAGTAGCTTCCCCCGCGGGTTCGAAGGCTCAGGAACTTCCGTTCTGGGCGGTTAAAACCCGCCGCCTCCTGAAGCTGCCAAACCGCGGGCCCCACCCCTTCCTCGTCATCTTAGAATATTACAGCCAGAGTTTAAGGAGAGCTGTAGTATTTAGGACAACCTAGCTTAATCGTTTCCTTTATGAGTTAACATATTTAGGTTGATAAGAGATTTTCAGAGCAATGGCTCTTCAAATTAAGCAGGGACGAGGGGCTCAATTTAGTTTTCAAGTAATTAACTCATAGGGCCCTCCTAAGTTACATCTTTTTTTTTTTTGAGACAGAGTCTCACTCTGTTGCCCTGGCTAGAGTGCCGTGGCGTCAGCCTAGCTCACAGCAACCTCAAACTCCTGGGCTCAAGCAATCCTTCTGTCTCAGCCTCCTGAGTAGCTGGGACTACAGGCATGCGCCACCATGCCCGGCTAACTTTTTCTATATATTTTTAGTTGTCCAGATAATTTCTTTCTATTTTTAGTAGAGAAGAGGTCTTGCTCTTGCTCAAGCTGGTCTCGAACTCCTGAGCTCAAACGATCCGCCCGCCTTGGCCTCCCAGAGTGCTAGGATTACAGGCGTGAGCCACCGCGCCCAGCCTAAGTTACATCTTTTTACAAGTGAGGACCCTCACTTGGGAGCAAAAAATTTGGAATCCTTCTTAGAAACCGTGTTATGGGTGGATTTAGAAATCTGGGGCATTTGACACTATTGAGCGCTCCCTCCTTCTTTTGTCCAACAAATATTTTTTGAAAGTGTCCTACTAACACTGTTCCAGGCACTAGCAATGGCAGTAGTGAGATGTAGGTAGTTCTTAGCGGAGTTAGATATCAAACAATTATTTTTTCTATAGTTTTAAAATTATGATTATAAGTGCTCCAAAACAGATGCACTGAAGAGTATAATAGGAGAACCTTATTTAATTTGCAGATTTTCCTGAGAAAATCAGGTGCTGGAGCTAAGATGAATGAGACTGTAGGAAAGAAATCTGCACAGAATCTTCCAACACCCCGGTTTGGAAGACTGATATGACTGAACAATGGGCAAAGAGGACAGTGTGATCACGCTCTACCCTTCCAGCTCCTGACTCTAACAAGGTCCCACCCACCAGCACCTGCAACCTATTGATCTAACGACTTTTCCACTCTTCCTAAAACCACTACCACCATTGTTTCTTCTCTGCTTAGCCAGCTTAAATTTTGCAAAGGAATGATGATAATTAGCAGTAAGTATTCATTATTCATTTATATGATGATATCATTATCATTCTTTTGCAAAACTTGAACATGGACTGATAATTAGTTAATATTAAGGAATTATTGTTAATTTTGTTATATGTGATAATGGCATTGTGGCTATGGTTTTTAAAAGTCCTTTATCAGAGATACATCTTGAGGTATTTATGGGTAAACTGGAATGATGTCTGACATTTGCTTTGAAATTCTCCAGGAAAGGAAAACATGTGGAGGAGTAGATGAAAGAAGATTGTAAAATGTTTTTAACTGTAAGATTTGGATAATAGACTCATGGGTTCATTATGTCATTCTTTCTACTATCAAGTGTGTTTGACAATAACATAATAAAAAGCAAAATAAATTAAACTAAAAAATAAATACTCTTGAATACGTTCTAAATTTCCTTGAACATCTCTTGCTTTATAGTACTCACTTGGCAAAACCTCAACGCAATGGAATTCAATTCCCTACTTCTCTGATCCTGTACCCATACAGCTAAATGTGGCTAAAGAAAAAGGACATGCTAACTTGTCTCTCTTTACTTTCCTGACCTGAAATGGAACCTTAATTTGGCCCAATAGTCAGACTAAATTTCTTTAATCCACTTCCTCTCCCACTTTCATAGATGACTATTTTATACTTTTCTCCTCAAACATGTTCAACACTTCCACCCATCCATCCTCCCTTTCTGCTAATGATCTTGCATCCTATTTCACTTAAAAAAAAAGTGAAACAATCGGAAGAGAACTTCCACCACCACATGTACCCACTAGCATATAGAATATTGAGAATTTTTTTTTTTTTTTTTAGACAGAGTCTCACTCTACTGCCCGGGCTAGAGTGCCGTGGCGTCAGCCTAGCTCACGGCAACCTCAAACTCCTTGGCTCAAGAAATCCTCTGCCTCAGTCTCCCAAGTAGCTGGGACTACAGGTATGCACCACAATGCCCAGATAATTTTTTGTATATATTTTTAGTTGTCTGGATAATTTCTTTCTATTTTTTTTTTTTTTTAGTAGAGATGGAGTCTCGCTCTTGCTCAGGTAACCTGAAACTCATGTCTGGCTAATTTTTTCTATTTTTTGTAGAGACAGGTTCTTGCTATGCTGCTCAGGCTGGTCTCAAACTTCCAGCCTCAAGTGATCCTTCTGCCTTGGCCTCATAAAGTGCTAGAATTACAGGTGTGAGACAGCACGCCCTGTAAACCTTCTAAAGGATTTGGACTTCATCCTAAAAGCCAAAGGCAGCCATTGAAAGACTTTAAGTATCACAGTAACATGAACAGTTGTGTATTTTGGGAAAAATCACTCAGAAGACTGTGTAAAGAGGAGTGGAGCCAAGAGGGAATACACAGTGACCATTAGAGGGTTGCTGACAAAGCCCTGGCAGAACAGAGGCAATGGTGGGCTAAGACTGGGATGAAGATAACCTAAGTGGGCAGATGCAAGCTATATTTTGGATCTAGAAACAACAGGACTTGGTGATGAGTTATACATGGCAGGTGAGGAATAGGTTTCAAGGAGGCCCCAGGCCTGAACAAGTGATTGAAAGATACATACAGTTGGCATATATCTGTGGGTTCCACATCTATGGATTCAACCAACTGTGAGTTGACAATATTTAAAGAAAAAAAAAAGGATGGTTGCATCTTTACTGAACATGTACAGATCTTTTTTCCTTGTCATTGTTCTCTAAACAATACATTATAACAACTATTCACATAAAATTTACATGGTTTTAGGTATTATAATTAATCTATAGTTGATTTAGATGTTTATAGGTCATAAGAAAATACTATATCTTTTTATATAAGGGACTTGAACATCCATGGATTTTGAGGGAGGTATTTGAGGGGGGTCCTGGAACTAATACCCTGAGATGCTAAGGGATGATTATATATATTGACACATAAATGCTTATTTCTTTATGTTTACTATATATATATGTGTGTGTGTGTGTGTGTGTGTATATATATATATACACACATACACATACCATATATATATTTGGGGAGGTGAGAAATTTTGTTTTTTTTCTATAATTCCCCAGTGCCTAACACACAGATATTCAAAAGATGTCAATTTTAAGACATGAATCAATAAATACTTCCAAAATTTCCAATTTTCGAATAGTCACTTGGTAAATGTGATGTGAAGAAAAGAGTTATGGAGTTGGGGATGGCCCCACAATCCCAACTGCCATCACTAAGCATGTGGCCTTGGGGTCAAATAACCTCTGGTTATGAGATTAAATGAGATAATGTATATAACAATGGTTGGTGCACCATGGGTTCTTGGGAAGTGCTAGTTTTCTTCCTAAGCATTTTAGTGTAGGAGGTGGAAGAAGTGATGCATCACCCCATTCCTTTTCAGGAATGAAGAACTGATCTCCCCAGCCACTGGGAGTGCCAGCAGCAGGAAGCCCTTGGCCATCAGTTCCTTCGAGTGTTACTTGACTCAAGGGAGCCATTTCTCCTGAGGTCACCCCTACTCCCTTCCTGGGACATCCTGCATCCAGGGACTAATCAAGATGGAGTTATGAAAGGCCCAGCCTCCCCGGCCCCCAGTCCCTACTCAGGACAATGCTGAAGGGCCATCCAGCTTTAGAGTTTCCTGCAGGGTCCCTTGGGGCCTCCCTTGAGACTACATCACACACAGTCCAGCTTCTCCTCCTGTCCGATTCTGCTTCCTCTCCCTCCTTGCCATGGTGTTGATCCAAGAGCCCTCCCCCAAACCTTCTGCATGCTAATCTCCCTCTTAGCGTCTGCTTATCCATTTTGTCTATGCAGGGGAAGCAGACAGCTCTATGGATAGCTTCACTGTTAGACTATCTTTAGTTGTGTGTGTGGTTTTTAACGTGACAACACACATAAATTTAAACTGATAAGGTTTTTATGATATGCAGAATCTCTCTTGTTAGGAATGCATCAAACACACTATGTTTGCTAGTATAATTCTTTCATGAAGTAGAAAAATGTGTGAAAAAGCAAAATTTCTATTTTTAGTAAAAATTTAATTTCTGTAAACCATGACACCTAATAGATTTTAATTTTATTTATTTTTAAAATTAATTTTTTAGAGATGGGAGTCTTACTATGTTGCCCAGGCTGGTCTTGAAGTTTTGGGCTCAAGCGATCCTCCCAACTCAGCCTCCCAAGTAGCTGGGACTACAGGTGAGAACCAGCACACCTGGCTCAATAGATTTTTAAGTGGGTACACATTTATCAAACATTTTCATTTCTTACAGGCTACTTTTTATTGATATATAACTCACATAACATGAAATTCACTCTTTAATGTGTAAACAAGTCAGTGGTTTTTATATATTCACAGATATATGCAACTATCACAACTAATTCTGGAACATTTTATTACTTCCAAAGGAAACCCTATACCTATTAGCAGTTACTTGCATTCCTCCCTCCTCCCACCCCGCCCCTGGCAATCACTAATTTACTTTTGGTCACTATGGATTTGCCTATTCTGAACATTTAACACAGATGGAGTCATACAATTTGTGGATTTTATGTCTGGCTTCTTTCACTCAGCATAATGTTTTCAAGATTCGTCCATGTTGTAGCATGTATTAGTATTGTCCTTCTTTCCTTTATATGGCTGAACAATATTCCATTGTAAACATATATTTATTTTGTTTATCACTTCATCCACTGATAAACATTTGGGTTGTTTATACATTTTGGCTATCATGAATAATGCCACTATGAAAATTTGTGTAGAGGTTTTTGTGTGCACATATGTTTTCAGTTCTCTTGGGTATATATCAAGGAGTAAAATTTCTGGATCATATGGTAATTCTATATTTGACATTTTGAGAAACTGTCAAAATGCCTTCCAAAATGGCTGCACCATTTTACAATCTCACTAACAACATATAAGGGTTCCAATTTCTCCACATCCTAGCCAACATTTATTATTGCCTGTCTTTTTTATTTTAGCTATTCTAGTGAGTATGCAGTTGTATCTCACTGCGGTTACAATCTGCATTTCCCTAATGACTAATGATGTTGAATAACTTTTCAAGTACTTATTGGCCATTTGAAATAGCTATTCATGTTCTTTGCCCATTTTTTAAATGGGTTATCTTTTCGTTGCTGTGTTTTAGGAATTCTTCATATATTCTTTTTTTTTTTTTTTTTTGAGACAGAGTCTCACTTTGTTGTCCTGGCTAGAGTGAGTGCCGTGGCGTCAGCCTAGCTCACAGCAACCTCACACTCCTGGGCTCAAGCAATCCTACTGTCTCAGCCTCCTGAGTAGCTGGGACTACAGGCATGTGCCACCATGCCCGGCTAATATTTTTTCTATATATTTTTAGCTATCCAATTAATTTCATTCTATTTTTGGTAGAGACGGGGTCTCGCTCTTGCTCAGGCTGGTCTCGAACTCCTGAGCTCAAACAATCTGCCCACCTCAGCCTCCCTGAGAGCTAGGATTACAGGCGTGAGCCACTGCGCCTGGCCAGTTTCAACATCTTTTTGTTTAAATGGCACTAGGTATAGAAAGTCATTTACAGGTGAAATGGAGCACTGATTTCTTTGCATTGAAGATTGTAATAAAAAAAT
>CAUYSK010071436.1:0-17102 GCA_963575035.1 Avahi laniger | reverse complement strand
TTTAATTTTATTGTAAAATGGCAATTTATAATCTCATATGTATGGGGTATAAAGTGATGTTATGATTCATGAATACAATGTAGAATAATTAGATCAAGCTAATTAATACATTTATCACCTCCAATACTTATTTTTTTGCGGCGAGGACATTTGAAATTTTTTCTCTTAGCAATTTTGAAATGTACGATACACTGTTATTAACTTTATTCACCGTGCTGTGCAATAGATCTCAATAAAAACCCTTATTCTTCCTGTCTGAGATTTGTACTCTTTGGCCATCATCTCCCCATTCACCCCACACTCCCAGGATCTAAGCACCACTCCACTCTCTGCTTCTGCAGTTCAATCGTTGTCGATCCCGCATATAAGTGAGAACATGCAGTATTTTGTCTTTCTGTTCCTGGCTTATTTCACTTAGCATAATGTTCTTCAGTTGCATCCATGCTATCACAAATGATGGAATTTCCTTCCTTTTTAAGGGTGTATAGTAGCCCATTGTGTATATATACCACATTTTCTGTATCCATTCATCTGTTGATGGATACTTAGGTTGCTTCCATATCTTGGCTATTGTGAATAATGCTCATGTGAACGTGGAAGTGCAGATATCTCTTCACACACTGATTTCAGCTCCATTGTATGGATAGCTGGAGGTCAGATTGCTGGATCATATGGTAATTCTATTTTTAGTTTCTTGAGAAACCTTTATACTATTTTCCGAAATGGCTGTGTTAATTTGTATTCCCTTCAATAGTGTATAAGGGTTCCTTTTTCTCCATATTCTCACCAACACTTGTTATCATCAGTCTTTTTTGATAACAGCCATTCTGGGATGTGAAGTGATATCTCACTGTGGTTTTAATCTGCATTTCCCTGATGAGTAGAAATGTTGAGCATTTTTTCACATATCTGTTGGAAATTTGTATGTCTCCTTTCGAGAAATATCTGTTCAGATCTTTTGCCCATTTTTAATTTGGTTATTTGTTTTGTGGCATTCAGTTGTTTGAGTTCCTTATATATTTCAGATATTAGCCCCCAATTAAATGTATAGTTTGCAAATATTTTCTTCTAATTCATGAGTTGTCTCTTCACTCTCTTTTACTGTTATTTTTGTATTGCAATAGTATTTTCCATGTAATAGGAGGATGGCTTTTGATAACTGATGGTTTACATCCTCTTAAATCCACAATAGAAAGCAAAGGAAATTTCCCTACAGGACAAATTAAAAAAGAAAATTAGAGAAAGACTCTGCCTCAGGTTGGGTCATGTACCCAGTCATAAATCCATCACTGTGGCTATAGGGGTAAAATACTAGCGTTGGCTGCTTTGATAATATCTCTTTGTTTCACATGGCATAGCCCCACATCCAGTTCCCTTACCAGGTCTCATTTAAGTTGTAACAGTGATAGGCAGTTCTTTTAAAGTTTAAACTTATTCTGGAACTATTTCTCCTCAGGCAAAATCCAGATTTTATTCTGCTTTCATCCTCTGAGCCTTCATGAAGAGCCCAGATCTATGTTCAGCCTGGCAAGATAGGAAAGTCAATGCTGCAGAGAGCATTCCTCTATCAGTGGACAAAGGGAGCTGGTGAATGGGAGCTGCCCTACTCATTGGCTAATTCCAGGAATCCCCAGTTTCCCACAGTGGTAAACAGATTAAGAATCCTTTTTTTTTTTTTTTTTTTTTTTTTTTTTTATTTAAGTGTATTACGGAGGTACAAATGCTTTGGTTACATAAATTGCCTTTGCACCACCCAACAAGCCTGCCCATTCCTCAGACAGTACACACTGCATCCATTAGGTGTGGATTTACCCATCCCCTGCTTTCCCCTCCCACCTGCCTGACAATCTTTATGTTGATCTTACCCTGTATCATTCTTGACATTCCTTCATTCTAGCTTCATGATCACATCCCAAATAAACTACCATTTTTCCAATTTTTATCTCAGGCTCTGTTTTTAAGGGAACCCAAACTAAGATGCCTAACACTTGACCAATTATTTTATCTAGGTAGTTTGTTTTTCTTGTTTCTTCTCCTAATCAATGATTTAAATGTCTTAAAAATGCTGGTCCCCCGTTGTCTACCAACTTTGATCTTTGATGTTTTCAAGTCTTCTTTAACTATCTGATTTTACATAGTTTCATATCTTTAAAAATCATCTGTACTTTGGTGATTGAAAATTTGCATTTCCAGTTGGGACTGCTTCCTTGTACTTCAGACTTTTTACCCAAATGCCAGCTTGTTGTTTCCTGGAAATCTAGTAGGCATCTCAAACTTAGCCTGTCCAAGGAAAACTCTCAATACCCACTCAAACCTGCTCTTTCCACAGTTTCCTCTAACTTAATACATGGCACCTCCATTATACCAGTTGTTCAGGCTCCAAAGTGATATGATCCTTGAGATGTCTTTCTTTCTTTCACATCCTGCATCTAATCAATCAACAAACTTTCAAAATATACCCAAGATTCCACCATATGTTATTACCTTCACTTTTAGCAACCTGGATAATTCCATCAGTACCCTAACTGATCTCCTTTCTCCACCCTTCCAGACCTAAAGTCTCTTCTCCAAGCAGCCCTAAGAATGATCCTTAAAAACATAAATACAGTGTTAACACTCTACTGCTCAACATCTTCCAGCAGCTTCCTATCATGTTTGCAAGAAAAGCCAGAGTCCTCATAATGGCCTGTGAAACTACACATAATTTGATTCCTTTTATTCTATTACTGTCACCTACTTTATTCCATGCTAGCCACACTTACTTCCTTGCTTTCCTGGAATAAGCCAGACATATCCCCCACATATCCCTGCAATTCAAACCTGTACTTTCTATAGGTCTCTACTCAAGTCGCCATATCAGAAAGGCCTTTCTTGAATAACATATGTACCAGCCTCTCTATACCCCTTTAACCTCTTTAGTAAATGTCATTGTACTTATTACCAATTGACATATACATTTATCTGTTTGTTCATTGTCTTTCTTCTTTCCCTAAATTGTAAGCTTTATGAGGGGAAGGAATTTTCAACTTTTTTTTACTTCCATAATTACAAAACCCACAAGAGAACTTGACATGTAGTAGGCGCCCAGCCTACATACATCTGTTGAGTGAGTGGAAGAAGATGAATGAAAGAAGATAACTCTATTTCAGTCTATGTGACTGAATCAGTGATTAAATAGGGAGGAGGGGAGGTTCATCTAAATAGAGTTTGAAACTTAAGTGATTTGGATAATCAAGGGAAACCAGCGGGAGCAGAGCAGTTCCCCTCACCAATGGTATGCATTATGAAAAGCTCAACATATTTTGGCTTGAAAATGGAGAAAATGTTTTCCTTTGGCCCAAATGAAAAGGACATTACATAGTATAGTGAAGAAAAACTCACAAATGTAATTACAGTAAATATAGCAATATTGTATTTTATTTACTATGCCTATGCTTGCATATACAGCAAGAATGCAATATTTTAAACTTATTTCATTTTTGATAGTTTTTGATAATTTTTTAATAAATGTGTCCCTTATTATTCATTAGAATTAAAAATTGATCATTTGATAGGAAGATATTAAAGAGAAAATTCACTGGCTAATAACAATTGAATGTACTGAAGAACCTATTATAACTTTCAAAAACTATAATTTAAGAATAAATCTTCTTTTATAATATTTCTATATTCTCTATATCAAAATCAACCCATTAGATCATTATGAAAACTGGATTAAAATCCATTCATCTTTTTTATTAAATTCTGAAGTATTTCTCAAATCAAGGAAAATTTAATAAATCTTTGTGGGACTTAATAAAAGAACAGAAGATTTATATATCTAATAAAAAATTCATTCAGTTCCGATGGCTTTATTTAATCTGTTTTATATGTCTTCTTATCACCTATTAGATATCATTTTGTTTCTCAAAATTCAAAGAGTAGAAATCATTTCTAAAATAATTTTTATATAAAAATATATAGATTACTCAGTATTCCATATGCCTATCCTTTAAAATGTGGTGGATTTGAGAGTATCTTGCACAATCAGGGAGCATCAGAGAAAGGCCTTATTGGCTGCTGAACTTCAGATCAATTTTGTCATTTTAACACTGTTTTCTTAATAACTCACACAGATTTTCCCTCGGGGGTTTCAGAGAATGAAGAAGAGTTAAAATTAAACATTTTCGAAATTCATTTGAAATTCATCTCTGTCGCAAATTACAGAATACAAGCTTTAGCTTCTTTTTGTTTTTAATAACAAAGAAGCTACTTTACTAATAAATATTTCATAGTATGTCAAATTGTGTTATAATCCTTCTTTACTGAAGAAGAAATAAGAGTAGGTCTCATTTAAAAACTCCTTTGAGTATTTATAGCTCATCAATTAAGAATTAAGACCAATTAGAAAGGAATCTGTAAGGTTAACCATTTGCTGATAATTGGATGGGGCCTATTCTGAATATAAACATCTGAGGATTTGAATAATAGGGGTGGCTTTGTTTTCTGAAGATAATGTTAGATGACAGTGGTAATACTGATTTCCCCCAACAAAGTATGCCCTTCCTTTAAGGACCAGGAGAGAGACTTTAAAAGTGATCTGAAGCACAAAATAAATGAGAAGTCAGCGCTGATATAAGCTTTCTTAAGCCACGTGGGTACTGTACTCCAGCACTTACCAAGAGCTTTATGCAATAACCAGCCCAGCAGCAGACTGGAAAACCTTTATCCAAGTCCCTCTTTCTCATTTACTACTTATGCGACCTTGGGCAAACCACTGAACCTTTTGGGGCCTCATTTTTTTTTCTTATAAAATACCAGGAACTTTCACAAAGAAGCTCTGTTTGGGTTTAATACTGTCGTTTGTTTTAAAAATGTAATATGTTTTTAAATAGGTAATATGTAACATGTTTTCTTATTGGTACTAATCTCTAAAATATGTATTAAATTGTACATTGTTGTTAACATGAATGCTTTTCACATATTATAAGCTCAAATTGTCATAGAACGGTTGGACTTTTAACCTAAAAACATTTGCAATAAACCCTTATAACTCATAAATATAACAAATACAGCATACCAATTTATTTAATAAATTATTGACTTTTCTTCATCCTTTTTTGTTAATATCTACATATTATGATAAGTACAAAGATGACAAAAGAAACTCTGAAGTCGCTGGGCCACATAGTACTTTATCTTCTGATAATAATGGAGTTTCTTTTTAATTGAGTGCAGCTTATTTTATTTTGATATATCTTTTTTCATTGCTAATAGAAGGATATTTTGAAGGAATTATATTTTCCCTAATATTTATATCTGCCCTTTTTTAAAAGACAAGCCTAACTCAGAGTTTATATATCAACTTCACAACTGCCCCTTTTATCTTATTGTTGAATTTTCAACAGCCCATAAATATGGCCCAACTGTAGGCTAAGACTGCAATGTTTAGATTTGTTTATATCAGTTGCACTAATAAAATTTTCTAGCACATATAAAACATATCCATCACTATATCACTGTAATCTAATTGATCAGTGGTTGTAAAAAGAAGTATAAGAAATGAACAAAAAGCTATTATAACAAAAGAAGAATTACACTTCTTTTAAACTCAATTTGAGTTTCCAGTAGGATAGGAAATAAATGCTGATCAGAGGACCAGATGGAAAAACAGATTGAAAAGAATTTTTTAAAGAAAACATGGCTACTAGTGTTTATTACTATTTACAAATGTCTAGTCTTCAACCATTATACATTTCCCTAACTTCATCCCTTTCCAACATTAGTCTTTCAACTTACTATCATTTTGTGATCAGATTCTTTTTTTACTCCAAATGTTGTCCCATGTTAAAATGCATAAAATATATCATTACCTTAGTCCCATCCAGCAGGAGGAATTCTTTTCCCAGGATGTTTTTATTTTTTTTAACAGCAGTGAACAAAATAGACAAGGAACCCCTGCTTTTATGGAGGACACACTTGTGGGAAAGGGTGTGCAAACAGACTGTATAATAAAATAACCAAGAAGGCTTGAATGTTCCCCTCAGCTCTGCTAAACTTTTGATAGGCTGCTTCTTGCATCCAGGCCCCTGATTGTCCTTTCTCCCAGGTCCTTAGAGAGCTCAGATGGCCTAACCACAGAGGTCTTCCTCTTCTTTGTCTCAGAGCATTTGCTTTTAAAAAAACTTACAATTATAAATTCTTTCTTTGCTCCTTTGAGATATAAATTTTCTCATAGCATCCTACCAGTTTTATAACCCAGGACTATCTTTCTTTGAAATGTAATTTTTTTACATTTTGAAATGTAATTAATCAAGAAAGATAGTGTCCCTATAACCCGTTTTCTGTGGGAGGGCAGGAACCTGACTTAGGTAGACACCTTGGTCCAAGTTGTGAAACTACCTAATGTCATAAAAACATAAGAAAGTTTGCTTTTCCTTAGGGTAAGGTCAATTAGCAAACCCAGATGGCCTATGATCCCTTCCACCCCAGCTTTTAAAAACTCTCCAAAAAAAAAAAAAAAACTCTCCAGTACATTGTTTCAGTAAAATTTAGTTCAGACTATGTTTTGGTCTCTTTCTCTTATTGCAAAAACCTTGAGTATGGTCTTTCTTACCAATTTAATTTTGTCTAGTGCAATTTTTGCTTTGACAAACCTAAAAATATACTATGAGGAAAAATAAAGCCGTGTGTAGGGCACTAATGTTGTAAGGAGTGTGTCTTTGCAAATATAAGTAGAGTAATCAATATTTGAGCAAATGCTTGACAAAGACTTAAAGGTGAATAAAAATCCTTGCAGAAGGAGTTTTCCAGACAGAGGAAAGAGTCAATTCAAAGCCTTGAGGTGTGGATTAAGATGTATGAGGTGGCCAGTGTAGTTATAGTGAAGTGACAAGAGTAGAGAAATACAATATAAAATCATACAGATTACAGAAGCCAGGAATACAGTGCCTGGTAGACCATTGTAAGAAAGAATGTCCACTTTTACCGCAAGGTAGGAAAAAAGGTTGTCACTGGAGGAATTTGAGCAGGAGCAGATCATAATCTGATCTACATGTTTTAAAAGGGACATTGTTGTATCAAAAATAGATATTCAGAGACAAGAGTAGTGAAGCAAGGAAACCAGTTAAAAGCTTATTGCAATAATTTGAGAGAAAGAGAGAGAGGAGTGAGAGAATGGGTCTTGAGCCAAAATCAAGTAGTGGTGTTGATAAGTTGTTGAATTCTGTATATATTAATATTTTGAGTGTATTGAGAAGGAAAAGTCAATAATATTTTCTAACAGATTGAGTTACAAGAATGAAACATGTCAAGGATGGATTGAAGTGTTGTTCTATTTTGTTTTTGTGCATTTGTTTGGTTTTGATGTTTTGTTTTTGTTTTTTCTCTTTGAATCATCATGTTCTTATTAACTGAGATGGTCAGTCGGGGAGGAAGTTCAGATATTAAATTTTGAATATGTTATGTTAAAATACCTATTATTTTATCAATACTTGAGGGCCCCCAGTCTAAACAAGTAATACAAATATTGATTTCAAAAAGTTATGAGAATCAACAAAGGTGATACATAAAAAGTTCTTAGACCTGTGTATACCATATAACAAGGGCTTTAAAATGTTAATATATTACATGTACACCTGTAGTTGAACCTATTACATGCAATGCTTCCTTTAAGTACTCAGAAATAAAATGTATAAATAATTTTCTATATGATTAAAAACATAAAGCTATGACTATACTTTAAAAAATAATCTCAATAAATAATCTCATCATAAATGCTAAATATAGCACTATGTCCATCATGGTGCTAAATATATTAAAACTAAGGAGGCTAGAAATAATGTAAAATTTTTATAATAATGCTTATTAATAAAATCCAAAGAAATTTTGGGTTTTATATGTCCTTGCTAATTTTAAAAAATTGATTATAAATTTGTTACAAGAAACATATTTCTGTCTTAAATATTTTCAATAAGATTTATTGATTTTGGGCTAACTGTGCTATTAGACCAAAAATGTTTTCGATTTTCATTTAGTTGCTTATGTATGTATATAGAATAAATATGCTCCAAGTTAATAAATTATTCAATAATTTTGAGAAAATATCTTGTCAAAGTTTAAAGCTGTATTATATTTAAGCTTCCCTCTTCATAATGAACTTTATAGTCTTGAAATTTTTATAAAAGTTATTTAAAAATTAGGTATTACTAATTTACATTTGTAGTGGGTTTAATATGGCAGGATATTTAAAAATAATGCTAAACAAAAGACAGTTCTCTGCTTTATAGGAAGTATAGCATCCCTAGCTCCTATCCACTAAATGCAGTAGCACCTCATCTCCACTGTAATAACTAAAAATGCCCTCACAAGTCTTCAGAATGTCCCCATTGTGACCACTGATATAGACAAACACAACAGAGGTCTTTTGTTCATAAATCAAAGGAGGCAATACAGCAAGTCATATGTAAATGATTGCCAGTTGCATTTTGAATATCCATTTCTTTGCAAAATATAGGAGCATAGAAAATATCTAAATGACTATTCAGTTCTTTTACCTAAGTACCTAAGATTGGCAAAAATATTTCTCATTACTCAAATGAGAATGTTAAGAATATATAAATGCATAATTTAATGTATATAAATTTTAATTTATATAAAGTACATTATATATCCAGTGGAATATCTTAATAGTGCATGACCACAATAACATTCATGCAAGTATAATGGAAGGTGATATTCTTCAATCAGGGGACAAAGAATGTACGATGAATGTCAGTTAACCTTTATAGATCATTTGTTTTAAGACAGATATTCTAATAGATATTTTGCATATTACATGGGGTCCCACCATCCTGATTGAAATCTGGGAGTTCATTTCAATGGCAGCAACTCTTAACATTATCCTTAACCTACCGAGGAGAGCTATACCAGAGCTTTTCAAGAATGCTGCTGCCCCCTTGTTTCTCACTGCTTTATTGAAGGGAGAGTTTCTGGTCTCTCTCAGGGGATATGGCAGGTAGTGAATATGCAGGACGCACATGGCAAAATCCACTGTTACATTATCATTTACTTAAGCCTTTAGACTGTTTCCTCTATGTTATGCCACGTAAGTTTTAGCATCTTAAGCTTATTAACATTAGGTCACCATTGACCCAGCGTTTCAGTGAAACATTAAAGCAAACTCTTAAACTAGTATGTTAAATCTAAAATGCCTGTTCATATGTCTTTATATCTATAATTGGACTAACCAATTGTATGTTCATTCCTGCTTGGACTAACTCACACATTGTATTAGCCAGGCTTCTCCAGAGTAACAGAACCAATAGAAGATAGATAGATAAATAGGTAGATGATAGGGGATTTATTAAGAGAATTAGCTAACATGATTACAGAGGCTGTGAAGTTCCCATGATATGCCATATGCAAGCTGGAGAACCAAGGAAGTCAGTAGCATGGCTCAGTCCAATTCTGAAGATCTGAGAAGCAGGGGAGCCCACAGTATAACTATCAATCATTTCGCCTCTGACTGAAAATTGGAGTGGGGGTGGGGAGTCCTGAAGTCTGAAAGCCAGAGAACCTTGAGTTCTGATGTTCAAAGGCAGTAAAAGATGGGTATCCCAGCTCCAGGAAAGAGGGAGAGAAACAGAAAGAGAGAGAGAGAAAGAAAGAAAGTAAAATTCACCTTTCCTCTTTTTGTTCTATTGAGGCCCTCGGCTAATTGGATGGTGCCTGCCCACATTGATGAGGGCAAATCTTATTCAGTCCACTGATTCAAATGCCAATCTCTTCTGGAAACCCCCTCACAGACATACTCAGAAATAAATAATGTTTTACCAGCTATCTGAATATCCTTTAATCCTTAATCATCACACATGGGTTCTACAGGATTCTGCATATAAAAAATTACAGAGTTGTACAATTCTTCTGGAGTATAAGATGTTTCCTTCTAGGTTAGGCTTTGTACTTGTCATCCTTCTAGAGTGCTGGGATTTAAAACAATAAATCTAAAATCAATGAAACATGATGGGATAGGTCTTGGGGAAAATAACCTTCCCCTTGCAAGGCAACTACTTTAGATTCAATTATTTTAGGATCTCAGAAAGCAAAGGAAGATTAGTATCCACATTCAAGTGAGAAGGAGTTGGGCTGCTTCTATCAGAAAGGATGAGTCAGATGGGTCAGAATTTCTACCTTCACAGCCAAGTTCAGTGGCCACTTGGTTTTCTAAAGACTTCATTTTAATAGATATTTCACTCCAAACAGCTTGCATAGATAATTTAATTAACTGTGATGCCATTGCATGTCAGACATTACTAAAATACTACTTTTCATTGGCAAGGAGCTCAGCCAACACTGATTTTTGTCTCCAGATCAAAACATAAACAAGTCAATGCTAGAATCGTGTATTTGAGTGTCTATCTCCCTGGTACCAACTAATGTAGTACTAGAGTGGTAGTAGAGTACCCAGTACTGTCGGTCCAGTTAGGAAAACAAGCCTCATTAGATATATCACAAGTAGATTTCATGCACAGAATTGGTTACAGAAGGATTAAGAGGCCAGAGGAGCGAAAAGGATGCTCAATTCATCTAGAGTATTGCGTGAAACATCTACTACCACTAGATTGAGGGGAACACAAGGAAAGAAGCAGCATGACCAGAACCTGGAACTCAATGGAACCTGAAAGTACAGTGCTTGACCTTCTGGGGGAAACTGCACAGCTGATATTCAGACATCTGAAAAAGGGATGTGACCCAGTCCATGCTCATTATATGTCACACTCTGAGAGAGGAAACATGGGCAACGATGCACTTTGATTGTCAAGGCAGTATAGTACAACTGTTGCTGGAACTTCAACAGGGACAACGTAAGACTGCCATAAGCTGGCTGATGAGCTATACCGACCAGGATTGAAATATAAAGATAGTATCTTCTCCCATATTTCCATCTTCCAGTCTTCTGCTTGGGCCTTCCATCAGCAGAACCTAATAGGCATAGATACATTTGGCCTTTTTTGGGCGTAAAAGTTTGGGAAATTTAATTTGCAGTGTCTCAGCATCACAGAGCAGAGGATAGAATAGTAAGCTTAGAGCTGAAATTACCAGCACTCATCAATTAACTCATTTTACCAACACAACAATGTGGTAATACAGTGTTAAGATTTTTTATAGAAAAGGAAACTAAGGATAAGGGAAATTAAAATATCTGTTCAAGTGTACACAGCTAATAAGTACAGATGCTGAGATTTGATACCAAATAGCATATGTTGAAATGGAAAAACCAAAATGAATGTGAATTTCAGATCATGACACAGAACTAATTTGGTCTAGCTAGATGATTCCTCTAAACCCTAGGCTTAATACATGCTATATCTTGGTTAAAAATGCTGTAAATATTTATACATTTTATCATGCATTTGGCATATATCATATTAATGCAAAATAATATGGAAAATGATACATGCTAAAAGTCCATTCAAACTCAAACAAATCAGCAAGAAAAAATCAAACAACTCCAATCAAAGCATGGGCAAAAGACATAAACAGAAGCTTTTCAAAAGAAGATAGACAAATGACCAATAAATATATGAAGAAATGCTCAGTGTCACTAATCATCAGGGAAATGCAAATTTAAACCACAATGAGATATCACCTTACTCCTGTTAGAATGGCTTTTATTAAAAAGTCCAAAAATAATAGATACTGATGTGGATGCAGAGAAAAAGGAATGCCTCTATGCTGTTGGTGGGACTGCAAATTAGTACAACCTCTATGGAAAACAGTATGGAGACACCTCAAAGAACTAAAAGTAGACCTACTACTTTGATCCAGCAATCCCACTGCTGGATATTTACCAAAAGGAAAAGAATCTATTTTATCAAAAAGATACCTATACTCAAATGTTTATTTCAGCACAATTTACAATTGCAAACATGTGGAATCAAGCCAAGAGCCCATCAATTCATGAGTGGATTAACAAAATGTGGTATATGTATACTATGGAATACTACTTAGCCACGAAGAAGGATGACTTAATACCTTTTGCAACAATTTGGATGGAACAGAAGACCATTATCCTAACTGAAGTTTTTAAAGAATGGGAAAAAAACACCACATGTACTCACTATTAAATCATAAGTAACTACTGAACATACATGTGCATAGAGAGAAGTAAAACTCAATGGAAATCAAGAAGAGGATGGGCGATAACCTACTTAACGGGTACAGTGAACACTGTCTGGGTTAGGGAACACTTATAACCATGACTCAGGCATTATAAAAGTGATTTATGTGACCAAAAATAAATGTACCCCTGAAATACTTTGAAATAAAAAAATTAAATAAAAAAATGGAGTTCAGTACTTGATTTAATAATATTATACCAATATTAATTTACTGGTTTTGACAATGTACTGTGGTTATATAAGATATTATATTGGGGAAAGCTCAGTACAGAGCACATGGAAACTCTGTACTAGTTTTACAATTTCTTATGAGGCTTAAACTATCTCAAAATAAGAAGTTATTTAAAATTGATTTTAAAGTTGCTATGTGACAATATGAGACCACATTAAAATATGTACATGTAAATGAAAAATTATAATATTAAAATTACTAAACTACTTGGTTCAAATACAGTAGTGGCTACCCTTGAGCATTTACCATTCAAGACCCACTGCTAAGTTTTTACTAAAATTTATAAATTGTGTGATAATCCTCGCAGTTATTATTACCCCATTGCACTGATAAAGAAACCAAGGCTCCAAGAGTTTTTTTGACTGAGAGTACAGCTGGCAGATGCCAAAGCTCATGCCATTTCCATTGCAACCCCCTGCCTTTTGTAGAATTTTAAGATGTTTTCATTAAAGAGCTCATCTTGTCTAGCTCACCACTCAGTGACATTGTCAAGTGTGACTCCATACTGTCTCACCCTGCTCATTCAAAAAAAAAAGTTTAAAATTTGACAATATGCATACTGTTCTTTGTAATGACATAATATATTATACTTGCAGATTACTAGCTCGAATGACCCAAAACTGAACAGTTGCTTAACAGCTGTGGGATTTTAAAAGTTCTTAGACCACGTATTTGTAGACTTTCCTCTCTCATAACTATAAATAAACAAAACTTCTAGGAGAAATATATACCTCAGTCTCAGTATTATAATTTCTATGCTTACATATTTATACAAATGTATTTGTAAAGAATGTCATATTGACCTGAAATCAATGATGTTATTAAGCTACTCATCTGACAAATTCACTACTATTAGCATCATGCACATTTATGTTTGACAAATATACTGTATTATCTCTTTTTGCATGTCTTTCTTGTCTGTATAGAAATATAGAATTATTTTTAGGCTATATGAAAAGTCAAGTAATAATTTCTTGTGTAAGAAAATTATACAAATTATATTAAAATTATAAAAATTATATAAAACATATTATTAGTTTTAACACTAAATTTGGAGCTTTGATTAATTTTTCAAATGACTAAGATGTTCATCAATTAAAACAAAACCAAATTCTTTGTAAATAAATGTCTCATCCCATAGTTTTATCACTGATGGTTGACTTTGAAAGAGCAAAGTAAATTTGCAGTTAGTTTACCTGCTAACTATGTTTCATTTCTAAATTAAAAGAAAAGAGGAAAACTCTCTACGAATTTTTTTATCACCTAAATTGAAAATACTATACTGGGTAAAACTTCTTGGGATTATGCTCACAAATGTGTTACATACTCATTCATTATACCCATTCCATGATTTATTTTTGGATTACATTTACATGTTTGATAATATGATAACCATGATACATTTCTAATGGTTTTATAGTTTCTGGGATTGAATGATGTGTAATGATACTAAGAGACTTAATGTCGCTTCAGCGAGTCGTAATTTATACCTGCATGGCAGTTCACATTTAAAGATAAGACAACCAAAATTTAGGGAAGTTTAATAGTAAGCCCTGAGCTAAATGAAAAGGACATTATGGGATAGTGTGTGTATGTGTGTTTAAATATTAGAAATACCTGAACTTGTTCATATGCCAAAACAAATTGGGATAGAAAAGGACTTCAGAGACACAAGAAGAAGTGGATAAAATATCAGGCAGACCTGCCCAAAGACTCATAGAGTGAAGCAATAGGGAAAAAAAACTAGTTGGCTCATATTTTAGTGAAGTAGTAGCTAGAAAATTTTGTTTCATAATATTCAGCCACATCACAGCATTTCATGATTTATATGTTTTAAGTCATTTTAATCTATATAGTTCCACTTAAAACATTGTTAATGATTAAATGTATTGATGGACATACAATAATAATGTATTAAAAAGAGAAGTAGGATTAACTCACCCCTTTGAACCTGAAGTCCAGAAATAGAAGCCAAATAAAGTTTGTAGTAAATATGAAAAAAAAATTAGGCAGACCTGAATGTGACATGACTTATTTAACTTGTCTAATTTCCCTAAGCTTTGTTGTCCTCATCTCTAATGTAAGACTATCAATTGTGCCTTCCACATAGGATTATTTTGAATATTAATTGAGATACTTTTGCAAAGTGCTCAGCATAGAAAGTGTTCCATAAATTACTATTCCATACCTTTCTTTCTTTACTAAAATAAAGGTAAAGGACATAGAGTCTAGATATAGACTGCCTGGATCAAATACATGGCCCTCCATTTACTAGTTTTATGATTTGGGGGCAAATTGCTTAAATTTTCTATGCTTTAGTATCCTCATGTGTAAACAAACTACATCTCTGAGGATTAAGCAATTTAATATATGTAAATTACTTTAAAGGACATGATACGTATTAAGGGTTATAATAAGGTTTTATCATTTTTTTCTTCTACCATCATAATCATCAGAATCAATTTTGTAGAAAGAACAGTTGTACTTATTACTGTCTCATTTTTCTCATCTTAACCTGATACTATCTAGCTTTAGCCCCCCTCTCTCCCCACACTTTCCTATTCATTTTTTTTAGGATTGTTGTTCATTCTCTATTTATAAAACTCAATGTCCTCTTTTCAGTTTTAATTTTAGTTAAATATGGGTTTCCCACTCTTCCTTATCATCTCCTTCCTTCCTTTTTATAATTCTACCCCTGGCTTGCCTTATACCTCCAGTTGTTTTTCCTGCATTATAAGGCACCTTTGTTCTACACTCATTTTCTTTTCAACATACAGTGCTGGTATTAGTCAAGGACTCCGTTTTTAGACCTTTCCCTTTCTTACAGTGAAGTTTATTACTGGGCGATTTCATCTATGACTTGGGGCCTCATCATCTAACATACAAATCACTAGGCTATTAGCCTATATGTCTCTCTTTCTGGTCTCACCATAAATGTCAAAGCCTCAGAGATACCTTTTTATATTTCCCAGATGAAGTAGGCCTAAAAATAGTTCATATTTCTGTCAGAATTTTGATAATTTATAAATATTTAAGAGAATCGAAGTTCTTTTCTCAGATTATATGTTCATTATCCTGTCTTCATCACTAACCTGTAAGCTATACAGGGTTCCAAATCTGTGTATCACAGTGTATCACAATGCCCTTCAGCATGCCAGACACATTTCTGACATTCAGTTATGTTTGTTGACTGATCATTGAATTGAATCTTGAGCTCTGTAAGTGAACATACACAACCATTTGCAAATATCAATCTGAATGTTCCAACGGGCCCCAGAAGCATAAATCCAAAAGGCAAATATTATGTACCTTTTCTAGTCTCTATCTACTTTCATGGACTCATTGCTTCTGCAACTATTTGCCTGCAAGAAATTTCCTTGGCAACTTCTCCAAGAAATTTTCTTGAAGTTAAAGTCTAGATAATAGATTTTAGAGCATACCTAACTTCTCATTGGCCTATTGAATGAATGATTGATATTGCTGATTTTTGCTTCATATATAGCTTGGTACGTTGAAAATTTTTCCCATTGCTGTACTATGAATAATCTCTTCATAAACATTAATGTATCACTCATAGATGGCAGGAGCAGTGTATTTTTAGCATATTTTTAAATGGGAAGCTAGGAACCATACAAAGGGTACTGCCTCCCCCCCCCCTTTTTTTTTACGAAAAGGTAACATAATAATAAAAATGGAACTGTTTGGGGCAGCATTGTGAGCTCATAGACCTCCTTGGCTTATGAGATCACCCTACTAGGGTCATGGCTCATTTTCTGTCAACTGCCTGAAAAGTAAGGAGCAGCCACAAGTCATCTATCAACAGAGCTGGGACTTAAACTTCTGAGACATCAGCCATGAGCTGAGTTGGTCCCCATTTTTTTCTGTGTAACCTTGTCCAAATATTCCCCAAACGGAAGTTAAAGAAAAGACATTCCATTGACTTGCATGGAAAAATCCCCGTTCTCTGTTTGCCCTTTGGTGTAGAATTTGCTTTATCATGACCCTTATGGGTATTTATAATTTTACTTACTCTAACCATTTATATCTTATTAAATACATATCCATTTCTAAAACCTCATATGGCTCTTCCACAGAGAAATTTCATTTTTATTATCATCATTGTCATCATTCAAAAAAATGTAAAATATATATTGCCCTTGCTATCCAAGAGTAATGTGACACTTTTAATAGTGGAATATTCCTAGTATAGCAAGGGTATAAAATTTCAATGCTCTAAGCTACATATAAAGCAAAAACTAGCAATATCAATCATTCATTCAACAGCCCAATGGGAAATTAGGTTCATTCTAAAATCTATTATTTATATTGTAATTACAAGAGATTTTCTTGTATCCAAATAATCAAACAAACAAACATCAAAATGAGGGAAAGTGTTCAATCACAATGACAGCTATTTTTAGGAACATAATCGAAGGGACAGGAAATAAATAAAATCTTCATTTATTTTTCTTTGGAAGATAAGTTTTTCTGAGAGTTACAAAATCCAAGCAACACATTCTTAACAAAGTGGAATGAAATTTAGAAGTTAGACTGTCACCTTTATTGAGGGAATGGCTTTGGATTATTTCTACAATTTCATAATTAGTTATGGCTGCTTTAAATTTATATATATTTTATACAAGTTATATGTATACAATGTATACAAGTGTATTTATATACAATGTGTATATATATGTATATCTATATAT